>PVJX010020822.1:0-32813 GCA_004027295.1 Dolichotis patagonum
TTTATCGCCGTTTTGCTTTGTCCTGAGTAATGGTGTTGCTCTATTCAATACTCTGTGTTGATGTGTTCTATAATGTTGTGTATTTCTTTGATTTTGCTGTACCTAGTAGAAGAACAACTATTGTGAAGACAACGAGATATACAATGTTGCCTATTACTGTTGTCCTGGTGACCTGCTGTGATGTTCTGTGCCAATTTCAACTATACTGTCTCAATTGGCTTTATTCCATCCTGTTTTTTTTGTAACTGTTTGCAGCCTCACTGTGTGTTCACTTTGTATGGCTTATTTTGTAACATGAACAGCTATTTCTGGGAGGACAGTATGTGGTTTGTCAACTAGTGATTTATGTTTTTTTTTGAGGTTCTGTATTGTTTCTACCCTTTTTTCTGTATTGATTTTTTTTCTCTTTAAATAAAATTAAAAAAAAAAAGACTGAGTCCCTGGAGCAGCAGTAGCAGTGATGTTGCACTGACTAGGATAGTGGAGGCTGGCAGTGGAAACAGAGGCATCCTGACTAGTTCTGCTACCTGGTTTAGGGGTTTTTCTTGGCATTCACGCTCAGTTTCCCACATTTCAGATGAGACTTGAGCTACAATTTTGATAGGTTCTTTTTCTGCTTTAACTAGTCAGAACCAGATTTGGTTATTGAATTAGCAAACCAGGTTGTTCTTGCAACTACGAGCCCTACTGATAGAACAGCTACAATGGCCTGATGTGTTTGTTTCATGGTAGGATAGAAAGGTCATGGGAAAGCGACTGAAATGTTTATACTTTGTTGGCTGTCTCTCCTCTTGAAGGTTTCAGGATTATTATATACCCAGGGCCTAGAATTGTGCCTGGCATATAGTAGATGTTAAGTAAACCTTTGTGGAATGAATGACTGATGGGTACTGCCAATATGTATCTGGGGCTCTGCTTTTTCTCAGCTTCATGCCTGACCAACCTCCCTCTGTTTTTTTTTTTTTTTTTTTTTGGTACCGGGGATCGAATTCACGACCCCATGCTTGCCAGGCAGCAGCTGATGCCACTGAACTAAATCCCCCGCCCAACCTCCCTCATCAAGAACACTTTTTTTCATTAGATATCTTAATATGGGTATAATCCCATATTACAGTCAATTTTTACTGGCTTGAAAGCTATTGTTTTAAAAACTCACTTGGCTTTGCTGTATAATATGAATATTTTAGTTTGGCCATGGTGTGTGTGTGTGTGCGTGTGTGTGTGTGTGCATGTGCGTGCGCGTTAAGGCTACATCTCACAGAACCTAAAGAACTGACAAAAACTGAAGCTGTCACAAGGCTTTCTTGACTTTCTGGAAGCAATCACTTGAATCTTCCTCATGGGGCCAGTTGGTGGAGTAAAGAAAAGACTAGAAAAACACACAGAAACAATTGCACACATAAATATAGAATTGCATTTAAATTTCTTATTTGCTACCTAATAACTTTATGATTCTTGGTGAGTTTCCTACAGATGTCCTGCTTTACTTTTTCTCTGATGATAGTGATAAGATTTGGGACAAGCAGGAAGCACAGGCTCTTTAACTTTTTCCTGTCTGTTTTCATTTTAAGGCATCCAGAACTGTGCTTCAGATTTGTCCTTTAAGGGACTATACAGGAACTGGCAGTAAACTTCACACATTTTTATCACATGAAATCATTTGCTTGTATTTACTGAACCCTTTGCTGGGTGCTAGGAGATAATGGCATCCCTAGGCTGGATGTGTTGGGATTTGGAGAGGTTACAATGGCTTTTTCTCAGGTCATTATGTTCCTGATCCCCCTTCCTGGTGGAGGCAATACACCTGAGATCTCTGTCTCATTGTCTCAAGAACAATGTTTTAGAATTTGGCTTCTTATACATCAGGGAAAGGATTTTAAGAGGAAGATCTGTGAACAAGTTCAGCAAGATACAAGAATCATCTGACCTAGCTTCTTTAGTTTCAGATGAACAAACAAGCTTAGAGAGCAATGACTTGATTAATGTTTAATCTTGAGTAGAGTGGATATCTGAAGAAATTTCTAAAGGCAAATTGAAATCCTTGAAAAGGTTAAGCTTCGGGCTGGGAATTTAGCTCAGTGGTTTTAAGCGCCTGCCTGGCAAGCTCAAGGTCGTGAGTTTGATCCCTGGTACAAAAAAAAAAAAAAAAAAAAAAAAAAGGAAAAGGTTAAGCTTCACTTGAGGCTTACAGTAACAAAGCTTGCAGGATGGGAAGGGTGTATGATTTATTGTGTTGTTTTCTTCCCTGCATCTTGGGAAGAGTCAGCCCCTCTGGTTCACTTTTATATCTGGTACTGTGGTTTGCTTTCATATTTCACTATTTAGGTTGGATGCCAGTCTGTAATATTTGACCTGAAATATACCCTAAATTGCCTGCTTGGGTTATAGCTTACCAAGTTTGCATACAACAGTCCTGAGCCTCTCTGAACACGTGACCTGGCTAATAATAGATCTGAAGTTCTGGGAGAGCCTTAGTTCCTCCTGTCCAGTCCCCCTCCTCCACCACGACTGCTAGTAATTTCTTCAGTGTTCAGACAATATCGACAGAATGGAAACAGGGCAATCTGTCCATCCCCTTTTAGGAGGCAGTGCAGGCCTGTGTTTATATGAGTAGCTTCTTGCCTCATGGATCTCTGGGCTGTATTGGGTCAAGTGAAAGTGCTTGAATATTTTGAGGCATAATGCATAATGCTTTATGCCCTGGGTATTTTTTAAAAATATGTGTTGGATCCAAGCACTGTATTAGGTTGTTTGCATGTGTTGCCACAATCTTCTCTATAACCTTGTGATTGCCATTTTGCAGAGGATATTACTAAAACTCAGAAAGATTGACCAAGTAACCCAGTGTTATATAACTAACCAGACTGGAATCTAGGTCTTTTTGGTATCCTGGTTCTATCTTTACTAACTGATAGTTCCCTGTTTATAGCTTCCTATCGTGAAAAAGTTTATTTTGACAACTGTCATTGGGAACATTTATATTATTGAATTATCCCACACAGCTTAGGAAAATAGGGCAAACCTGAAGGGAGGAGAAGAAGGCCTATTAGTTTGTTGACTACAAAATTTGCTTAGTAGATGGATATAGTAGTAGTATTTCTACCATAAATTCACATGAACTTTGTGAGCCCAAGCTAGATAATAGGCTGTCCTGCAGGTTAATAAACTTAATTCTTTAGCATGGCATATATGAAATGGGGCGGGGGTCTCCTGCTGCAAACCTTATTTCATCTCACTTTCTATCATGCAGTTTTTTGTTCTATTGTTCACAAATTCTGTCATCTTTCATTCAAGGACATTTATAGGCACTGTTAAGATTCAAGTAAAAAGTAAATATTGTCAATTGAGAGATGAACTGACAGTTTTGAATCTCGGTGTCCCAGAATTATTCTGAACTGGAGCTCTGTCATTCATTCGTTCATTCATCTATTCATTCATGTGTTCAATCCTTCCTTTAACATTGGGTACTACCTTTGTGCCAGCTACTGTGCGAGGCCCCAGGAGTCAGTATGATGAACAAGAAAGATATTGTTCTTAGTCTCCTAGTGTAGTAGGGGAGGCAAAAATGAAACAAATAATTGCAATTAAGTCCTTATCACGATGAGATGGTACATCTAATAGGAAAACTTAGTATTGTTTAGAGTGATAGTGCTTAGTTTTTCTTGAGAAGGTGACATTTAAATTGAGACCTGAAAACTGAGAAGCATTAGCTAAGTAAATGAAGTTAAGACAGATAATTCTAGGTGTCAGGAAAAGCATATACAAATGCTTCAAGGCCAGGTGTTAAGGGTAAAGCCATGTCCATGTCAATTGATTTATTCAGCAAATATTTACAGCTAGTTATAATGCGGTCTAGAGACATAAAAAAACAGGCATAGTCATTATCTGCCCTGAAGAAACTCAGTAAGGAGAAGTGATGTCACTTCTTGATAACCATGGTGCTAAGGTCACTCTAAATCTTGGACTCAGTCTCTTGGGTCTCATGTGACAAGACTTAACACGTTGAGAAAAACTATCTGCCCTTGAACGTTTGGCCCACCTGTCAAGCAAACAGGGCGTTTTCTCTTAACCCTGGATTCAGACTCACCAGATCTTTGAATAGAATAAATATTTATGTCTCCTCCAGATTCATATGTTGAAGTCCTAATCACCAATTCTTAGGAGGGTAGCACCTTTGGTAGATGCTTAGGTCATGAAGACAGAGCCTGCATGAATGTGATTCTTGCTCATATAAGAGATCCCTAAAGGGCTTCTTTGCCCCATTTGCCATGGGAGAATACAGTGTAGATGCCATGTATCAATCAGGAATCTGCTGGTGCTTTGATCTGGGAGGTGCCTTGATTTGGTGATTTCCCAGCCTCTATGAGAAATACTTGCTCTTTAAACCACTGTGCCTGTATTATGTTTATTATAGCAGTATGACTGGACTAAGGCAAACTGTTACTAAGAAGTGGAGTGTTACTGTAACAAATATCTAAAAATGTGGTAGTAGCTTTGTAATTCAGTAATGAGGAGACCCTCATTACTGGAGGTGCATGCTACAGAAAGCCTATATTGTTGGAAGACAGTGTGAATATGACCATTTGAGATTTGGGCATGGTGGCTTATGCCTGTGGGAAACCAAGGCAGGAGGATTACAAATTCTAGCCATCCTGGGCAACTTGGTGACATAGTAAGACTCTGTCTCAAAAATAAAAACAAGCTGGGAATGTAGCTTAGTGCAAAGGCCCAGGGTTAAATCTCAAGTACTGGGGATGAAGGGGAAGGAAACAGACCATCATCAGATATTTTGTCTGCTAATTCCTTGCTTATGGGCTTCCTAGCCTCCATTACTGTGAGAAATGAGTGTTTAAGCTACCTTGATGGTGGCATTTTTTTTTTTTTTTGTTTTAGCAGACTGAATGAACAAAAACAGGCTCGTATTTGTTACTACAATTGATTATTCATCTCAGCCCATCCATTGCTTTGAATATATCTCAAGTGGTGTTTTAATTCTGTTTTTCTGAGTTCTGAAAGAATAGACAGAATTATTACTAGTTACTTGTCTTGTACTGTGCATTGCATAAATGCAGGGTATGCCCTTCAATAAGTTGTTATAATAATGCAACATAGTGGCCATGGCTAAAGGGAAAGGAAGTGAAGTTATTTAAATACTGACTGTGTACATCAGGTGAGGTAGTTTATATTCTTCAGACAATACTTTCAGTAATGCCCTGTGGTTAAATGCTGTTATTATTTTCATTCACAAAGTAGAAGATTGAAGTTCAGTGAACTTAGCTTGTGATGACTTGATATTAGAGCTCAGGTCTAACTCTAAAATACATGCTTTTGTTGCACTCCAGCATTTCCCAGTGTAGTTACAGATTTCAAGTCTTGTGTGCCTGTCTTCATGGCTTCTTTGGCCTTATTATCTTAACCTATCTGCTTGGCCTCCCTGTTTCAGTAACTGAAGGATTTTCAGCACAGCTGAAGTATGGGAGTGTGTCCTACTTGGGAGATAATTGTCTTTTTTTTTTCATCTAAAATTTATTTATTTTTGTATTTAGTGTGATGCAACCATGTAGCTATACTGGAATCTTGCTGCTACTGCTGCTGCTGCTGCTGCTGCTTCTTCTTCTTCTTCTTCTTCCTCTTCCTCTTCCTCTTCCTCCTCCTCCTTCTCTTCCTCTTCCTGTGTGGTGCAGGAGAGATGTATATGTGGAAGGCAGAGTTTGGGGAATGATGGGAGAAGAAGTGGGATGTGTTATGTGGACTTTCACCTGCTTTTTAGCAGGTTTTATTCTTTTCTTTGCTTGGAAGTGGTCTGTCGTCCCCCTCCCCACTTGAAAGTTTTGCAGTTCCATTTGAGAAGTAAGGTCCTAAATAACATGAAGATACCATGCTCACCCAACCTGTGTTTTAGTTCTACCAGGCTGTTTGCTGTTCCTGAAGCATTATAGGCCTTTTCGTATCTGAAACCTCTGTACTTTCTGTCCCGTCTGTCAGGAACAGCCTTCCCTTCTTTATCCCACATGTACCTCCTTCATGATGCAGTTTACAGTCACCTTTTCAGTGACATCACCTTTGATCTCTTCTTTCTATGGAGGCAATCACATTTGCTTTTGTGCCTCCATAGCACTTTATACAGGTCTTGTTACATTCTCCTCTACATCTTGAACTTCTTAAGGACAAGAAGCTGCTGGGCACAGTGTCACATGCCAATGGTCCTGACTACTGGGGAGTTTGGGGCAGGAGTATTGCAAGTTTGAGACCAGGGCAAATTAACATGAGCTTGTCTCAAAAAAAGGAAGGGAAAGACTTGGAATGTAGTTCAGCCCTCCCATGTGTTCAATCCTCAGTACTGGGGTGAGGAGAGGTGCCCATGAAGAGAAAGTACAACAGATTGAGTTAATTTCATGTATCCTGAGCAAGTGTAGAGTCTAATGGAGACTAGAGTATAAATACTGAACAATTCAGTTCATCACAGAACATTAGCACATCAATGTTTTGATGCTTAAACTAGTAGTTCATTGTACAGAACTATCTTATTTACCTCCATACACTAAAAAAATTCTTTTCTCTAATTCATTGTACTGTGTGTTCTGAGGGCCCCATAACCCTTTCAGTATGCAGGACAGTCTTAATTCCCAGGGAGAACAGAGCACAGATGTTATCTTTGCCTTACTTTCCTTGCCCTTTACCTCATGGTGCTGTTCTAAGCTCTTGGGCCTGGCCCAGGGAATGAGAAGGGAAGAAATGCCAGGAATGAGCCTCTCTTGGCATCCTGAATCCTTGGTTCATAGGTTTTGCCCTGTGGGGCAAAGTGAGAAAATGGAAATGAACCTGTCCTCTATCATAGCAACTGAAAGGAGTGCCATCATGTTACAGCTGCTGCCTTCTGGATCTAAGGCAATCAGTTTTTCTAAATTGGCTCACTTGATTTACCTTGAGATTTTTTATAAGACTGTGACTCTGACATAAGTTTTCTTAAACATGTTTTCCTACCATTGTCAGGGGTCAGACTGTGAGATTATTATTATCCTTTTATTTTATAGATGGGGAAAGTGAGGCATGGGACTAACTCATGGTCATATGGTTTGTGTCAGCTGTGGCTAGACACGGGTCTTCAAACTCTCTATAAGGTGCTCTCTTTATTTTACCTTTCCTTTAGATTTTTGAAGTTGATGAGAGTGAATTAACCGGGAAGCCTGTTATCTTTTCCTTCTGTTACCCTCTGATTTCTATGCTTCAGGGTGGAGGAGATATTGAGAGGGAAGATTTAGTGAAGGACTGAATGAGAAACAAGATTGACCCAGGAAGAACTGACTATTTAAGCCACAAGAAGACTAATAAAAGCAGATTTTTCCTAGTTTGATTGGAACATCTTTGGCTCTGGTAATTATTCCTGTGGTTTGACTTTCTCAATGTTAAATGCAGCCTTGGCAGGAACATGGAAGAAGTATGCTTTGTACCACTGGTGTTTTATCTGGTAAGCTAGGTCCATAATGAAATTTCTTGGAAAAATGTCACACCTGGGCTAGCTGAGGATACCTTTGAACCTTTAGGCCTTTTCTTTATTCCCCAGGAGCAGGGACTAAGTGTAGCATTATAAATAAGTAACATTTGTGGAATGGTTATTATGTTTCTATAACTGTTTTACAATTCTTTTAATCTACACATTCCTCCATGAGTAGTTACTATAATTTTTGTTAACTTTTTAAACTTTTGACTTCATTGAGATATAATTTACACATAATAAAATACTTTCATTTAATGTGTGTTGTGTATGCCTAGTATGTGTTTGAGAATATGCCTATGTAACCCCTTTTCTGCAAATAAGATACAGACATTTGTATCAGTAGGTACTATTATTATCCTCATTCTACAAAGGGAAAACTAGAAGCACAGAGAAGTTTAGGAACTTGTTCAAGATCCCATAGATAGTAATAGAACCAAGATTTAAATGACTATATGGCTTCAGAGTCCATATTCTTGAGCTCAAATTCTTTTTTTAACAGACAGTCTTTCACTTTTAGGCTCAAGTAATCTTCCCTACCTCAGTGTCTCAAATACTTAGGACTGCAGGCATACGCCATTGTACCTGAATATAAGCCCATATTCTTTTTTTTTTTTTTTGGTACCAAAGATCAAACTCATGACCTTGTGCTTGCCAGGCAGGTGCTTATGCTGCTGAGCTAAATCCCCAGCCCCAGCCCCAAAGCCTTAACTAATGTGCTGTGCTACCTTTTGTCTTATCTGTGATCCAGCATTGCCCCTCTTACCCTCATAGGATAGTACATTAATGTGTAAGATGACTTAGGCTTAAAGTCTAAGCACTAAAGAAGAACCTTAGGGATCAAGAAGTCCAGAGGTAGACAGTGGGGAGGCGTGGAACAGTTAGTTAAGTACCTCTACAATTCCAGGACCTAAACTAGGCAGAGCTGCTTGCTTTTTGCCCAGATTTCTGTCTTTTTAGAGAAAAAGAGTAGAGTAGAGAGCCTCAGGAAAGTTATCAGTGTGATGTATCTGAAAAAGGGATTGGCTCTTAGGCTTACGTAACTAATATGTGTAGGTATGGAGGATAAGCAGACATCATAGTCTCATATTCAGAGCAGTCTCAGTAGTGGTCCTCAGCCAGTTCTGGACATAGTGTTTGTTATGAGGGCAATATGGACAAACTAAAGCGTGTGTAAGTTGGGCAGTCAAAATTAAGGAAACCTTGAAATTAAATTGTTTGAGGAGGGGTTGAAGGAGCCAGGATTGGCTACTGCGAAGAAAAAGTGTAATCAGTGTGTCTTCATATTCTCAAAAGGTTATTCTTAGGAAAAAACTAACTTGTTTTTCTTTTTGGCTTCAGAAGACATGATTAGAGCCCAATGGGTGGGACAGTGTAATATATTTTAAAAAAATTAAAGTATAATGGATATGACATACTTCATCAGCTTGGTATACAAATAAGGCCAGATCTCATTTCAGTATTAAAGTTAACCTCTTGAATGATTATGAGTTTATCTGGAAATTTAGTACGTCTCCCTCAAGGCCTTTCTTTCCTCTTTTTCTTTCTATAGTATTCAAGAACTCTAAGGGAATATTCAGCCAAGGGAGTCAGACTTAGTTCCAAATAGACAACTGAAGAATCTTACTAGTTTGCTAGTAGACTCCATTTTAAGCTTTTCTTGGTGCCACATAGTATGGCTTAAAAATGGATCTCTCAGCCAGGCATGGTGGCACACGCTTGTATTTCTAGCATTCAGGAGGCTGAGGCAGAAGGATTGTTACAAGTTTGAGGCCAGCCTGGGCTACATAGTGAGACCCTGTCTCAAAAAACCAAAATAAAACAATAGTAGTAGCAGCAGCAACAACAACAACAACCTAAATAAATAAAAGGATCTCTGACTGTGCATTTTCCTTATTAGTGTAGCCATGAGAACTAGGCTCTATGTAAGTCACAGTGGTTCTTTAAAGGAGATATATTAAATTTGGTCATACTCCTGTAGTATTCTGTTGGTCTAGAGTCCACTGTGCTTGGCCTAGAAGTGTTTAAAACTTAAACTACACTCTGATTCCAGAACCAGGCTGCACATGGTGGTACCTGCCTGCAATCCCAGCTACTTATGAGGCTGAAACATGTTTGGGTTTGTTAGGTCTATTTAGTGAGACCCTTCTCAAAATAGTAAAAGGGCTGCAAATCTAGCTCAGTGGTGGAGCTACCCTCGATTTGATCCCCTCCAGCACACATGAAAAGAACAACAAAATGAAAAAACAATAAATTAATTCCAGAACCACCCTTCTCCTGTGATGATTTGGGTTACATGTTGAACTTAAACATCTATCCAAACTTTCTCTTACCTCACTATGAATGCTTCCTTTTAGCACTTTGTGTCCCATTAACCTCATTTAGGATCTCAGTCTGTTAGAGAAATTCTAACAGCATCAAACTTCAAGTGAGGGAGTCAACATTCCCAAGGATGGCTTTGGACCATGTGCACATTTATATTCATTCTTTTTTTTCAGCTTTGCATTTGAAGGGGGTATTGGAAACAGTCTTTGCTAAGTCATGAAGATCTTGTCTGATATACTTTCCCGAGGGCAATGTGTGTCCATTTGACTTACAGTTTGATTAAAAGAGAATTTTTCAAGACAAGAGTCTACCCCCAGATGACTTGATGTTTCTGAGAGTGATGACCACTTTAAAATGGCAGTTTCTTTAACTAAAGCTGTTTTAATTTTTGTTTAGTTTGGTTCCTCGCTATACAAGGTAGATTTAAAAAAAAATCTATTAGAACTAACTCCCTCCCTTCCTTCCTTCCTCTCTCTTTCTCTCCTTTTTTCTTTCTTTCTTTCTCTTTCCCTGCCTCCCTCTCTTTTTCTCCCCCTTTCTTTGCCTCCCTCTCTCTGTCTTTTCTCTCCGCCTCTCTTTCTGTCTCTCTTTCTCTATATCCTTCCCTCCCTCCCTCTCCTCCCTCTCTCTGTCTCTCTCCCCTCCCCATTTTTTCTTTCTTTTTTTCTCTTTGCAAGGGATAAAGCCCAGGGCCTTGGCATGCTATCCTGGTTCTCTACCACTGAGCTATATCCCCAACCCACTAAATTAAGGTACTCCATCCAGAGTGAGCAAGATTAACATTAGAAGATGTGAGAAGGGACAACAGGGCCATATAGTCTAAACTTGGATCTTAAAATTCCTTTCTTTGTAAGGGGATTCTTCCTGATTATTTTCATTACTACCTTATAGCTTTAGCAACACACTCAACTCTCATTATGATCCCAAGTTGAGTGTAGGAACTTTTCTGGCTCACCTTGTAACTATACCCTATTAGAATGCTTAGATAAGAATTTTCTAAAAATAAGAGAAATCAGCCAGAAAATAAATAGTTACTGAAACTAGATAATCTAGTTTATAAGATACTTCTTTGTGTACACACAGGCAGAAATGATGAGGTTGAATGCTGGGAAAGAGATGAGACGCTTATGAATTAGGATGAATTGACCTCTAGAAACCTTTCTTCTGTCTTTGACATTCTATGATTCTTCTATACCAATGCTGATGAACCTATGGCATGTATGCCAAAAAAGACTGTTTGTATCATTGAAAATTCTAAAAGGTTCGCTATCACTGTTCTAGACCTTTTCAATCTGGAAATTCTAGAACTGACTTTGTATTGTGATTCCTGGAAATCTTACAGGCCCAACAGTGAAGTCAGAAAAGTGAGTGACTCTGATATAGTTGAGGTTACCAGTGTTCTCATTTTTGTGTTTCTCCCAACCACTGCACTCTCCTTAGGCCAGAGAAATAACAGTATAAAATAAGCCTTTCTTACGTATGTTTTACCACAATTTAAAAAGCTGTATTCTTTGCCATGATGTTAGTCTATCTCTTATTTGAGTCAGCATCTTGTGATATGGGCAAGAAAAGTATTTATTAAGGTGATTTTAGGGATGAAGAAATTGAGGTCCAAAGAAGTTAAATAATTAATCTGTCAAAGTTTGGTATCTTTGGTGCTCTAAAAAAAAAAAAATTAGAACTAGAGTCCAGATTATGAGTTTCCTGGGTCAGTATTTTTCCCCTTACATTATTCTGAGGACTCGGAGCTTTCCGTGAGTACCTTTCAGATTGACTACTTCTTTACTGACCTTCTCTTTGGAATTCCCTCATTCTGTAGCTGAAGCTGTGTGCATTGGTTAGAGATCATCGTCCCAATTGTGTTCCCTACTGAGTGGGAAGGGAAAAAAACATTCCACCCACTGTAATTCTTTTTTTGTTACTTGTTTTCTGGGATCTTCATATCTTTGCTGTCAAGAGTGACTCATAGACTTCACTATGTGATTTTCTGGGTTAAGACAGTTTTTTCCTTAGCTCTAAAAGGAATTAGCTAATTGATATGTATGGCTGAGACACAGCTGTTTAGCCTTTTTATCCAGAACACAATAGTTCTGTCTTCTAACTAATCCCAGACCTAACAATTTGACTCTGAAGCCATTGTGTGCCCAGCTGTGTGTTCAGTGGTATAGGGGAAGCTCTTGTAGTGAGGGGACAGGGGGTCAGAATTTATCTGGGCTGGTAAGGCAGTAGAGTAGTTTGAGACAGTTTTTAATAAAATATAAAACCACATCGTCTACTTGTAAATATTTAAATGTGGAGAAATAAGTGATAAAGAGTTTAGGGTATGTGCTTTAGAATTGTGGGTGATTGGCACGTTAACAAAACTCTTCTGACTGCTTTTTCCTTACCTATAAAATGGGAATAACAGTAGCATCACAGGGTTGTGAAGACTAATTGAAGTAATATGAGTAAAATACTAACACAGTGCCTGATACATGGTAGGCAGAAAACCATCCCCTCCTTTTTCAAGGAGTCAGCCTGAAAGAGCTAGATCTGGAAGGCTGGTTTGTGTTTTTGTCTGTCTTTGTTTTTTTACAGAAACACCAAAATGAGTATTTTAGCAGGACCTGTGTTGCACTGTGTTTGTGTAGGGGGTGGGTGCTATCAGTAGATAGGGATGAGCCCTTCTAGGCTGACCTAGAAGTAGTTGGGAGTGCTGCTTGTGGCGGGGTGGATGAAGATAAGAGGATGGCAGGCTATAAATGAAGAGGCAGGTCCTACAGGTTAGTCAACTTGATAGGAGTTGAGGGTTCACAGAAAAAGCAGTGGAAATAAAATTAGAAGTTTGGACTTTGTTTAAAAGTAATATTTTGTCACAAGTATTTTTAAGCTATATACGTGTTTATATGTATTGTGTATAAAAGTCCTTCCTATGTTCTATAGAGTAGTATAGTATAGTATAGTATAGTATAGTATAATATAGTATAGTAGCTCAGAGCTTGCACCATATAGAGCAAGACTACCAGTCTCTAATGCCACCCCTTATATTTCTTCTCCTGCCTTCGTTTCTTGACCTGAAGGATGGAGATGACAATGATACCTAAAAGGATTGTCATGAGGATAAATTAGGTAACAAATATAAAGTACTTAGAATAGCTCCTGACACATAATGCTACTTAAATGTAAGGTGTTATGATTATTACCATTACTACTTAAATGAAGCAAAATGTTTATAAAACAGTACATTTTCTTCCTAATGTACTCTGATAATTAAAAACAAAATGAATCACTGACTGGGGGGTTGACATCTGCTGTTTGAATACTCTGGTTATAGGTAATAGAGAACCATCAAATGGTGAGTAAGGTATGGCTTGCATAGAGTGGGATTAAATAAAACAGATCTGGTCAGGAAGAGAGTTGGCAGTGGGTTTTGAGGTAGAGTGTGTGCATGTTAAATCATACAGGATTATAAACATTCTTATATTTGCAGGTAATTCTTGATAAGGCGAGTCAGTAGAATTGTATGTAGGGCTTGGGGAGCCTTTTCAAAAAACTTGTGTTCCTGTGAATGAAATGCAGAACAGTAACAAACAGTATTGCCACAAGAAAAACATCTATACAGGGCCGGGGATTTAGCTCAGTGGCTTAAGCGCCTGCCTGGCAAGCGCAAGGTCATGAGTTCGATCCCCGGTACCAAAAAAAAAAAAAAAAAAAAAAAAAAAAAAAAAAAAAAAAAAAGAAAAAAAGAAAAACATCTATACATATTTTTGAGTGAATAAAATATCCAGATACAGAGTGGCTACTAGGAACTGCAAAGGCAGGAAGATCTCCTGGAGGAGGCAATGCTTGGATTGGGCTTGAATGTGGAGTAGGTTTTGCTCAGCAGGAGGCATTTAATGGAGGTATTTAGGTATGTAAACAAGTTAATAGCCAAATCAGCACTTGGACCTGGTTTCTCTGTTTTGGTGAGCTCTGTATAGAAGCATGCATAAATGCCCATGTAGTATTTAGACCACAGGTAGCAATCACACCGTTAAGTGGTGTAAGTAGCCCCCAGTTTCTGGGACGAATGGTCTGTGATGTCTGGTTGTTGCATTTCCAGCTTTTTTGTAATTTCTAGGTCCCAAAAAGGCCAGGCTGGGCTGGCATCCTGTGGAGGCTAGGTTGGGGATGGGGAGGGTGCTACCATACAGGCAGCTACCAGCTTCCCTTTGGATATTGCTTCAGGAGAAGGCCTGAAAACCTGCTCTCTTACCCTTGTTTCCAATGTTGCCAGTGCTCTGTGCTTAGGATACATCTAGCCAGAATTTGAGTTTGGTGAAGTTTGAGTAGTGTTATAGATTGAAAACTGGTGGTCAACTTAAGGCCAGTGGAATTGAGTTATCGTAGTGCTGAGTGTAGCTGTTCTACCTGGGGAAAGTTGCCAGCATAAATAGAGACATAGAGAAGGAGAAAATAGGTATTGAGGCATTGTGGGTTTCATTAAGTGTTGCTGTTTGAGCCGTTGGTTCTGCTGGAGGAGCTCTGGTCCTTATATCAAGCATTGCTTCCTGGCTCCAGAGGGGAAGATGTGTGCCACTTAATCTCCAGGACAAACTCGTCATGCTGACTTCCTGGTATGCACTCGACTGTGCTTATCATTGAAGGAGCTCAGGACCTCTGTGTCACTGAGGATGGCTGTAGTGCTTTTCAAGATGGCCCTGGTCTTTATTTTTTAAAATTTTTTAAATTTTATTTTAAAGAGGGTAAAACTAAACATAACAATTATTTTAAAGAGTGTAAAACTAAACAGAACAAAGTAGATTAGAAGAAGATAATGTAAGTGACAGATTTCAAAGCAAGACAACAAGAGATCTACAGTGGCTACCATAATGTCTCTTGTTTTCTTCTAAATAGTTGTCCATATTTTCACACACAATGAATTCATACAAAACAAAATAGTATTAAACTGATCAGAACAGAGTGATTAAGGCATTATCGGCCTTCAAAACCAGACAATAGGAAAATCAACAACTGCTGTCATAATGTTTCTTGTTTTCTTCAAAATAGCTGTCCATACCTTCATGTATGTTGAAATTAAACAATACAAAATAGACTAAAACCACTCTGAACACAGAATGGTTTACTGGATTTCACAGCATGATGACACGGAATCAGCAATGGATACCATAATGTCTCTTTTCTTCAAAGTAGCTGTTCATTTCATCTTGCATAATATAACCGATTCTTGTAAACTGTTTAGAATTCTATGCATGTATAAGCCTCTCTACATGTATACCTATCCTTTCTGTATTAGAAAAATGAAACAAAACAAAACAAATTACTAGAAAAACACAAAACAAAAAAGACAAATAAATAATAATAGCAAAGAGCCCCAAAAAACCGATGATATAGGCCTTCAAAACAAGGTGGTAGGAGCATAACTAAGGTTGTTATTTTGCATAATGATCTTCAAGAGTTCCTCAGATCCCCAGACACTAACATGCACAATTGTTCCAATCCTATGAATGTTAACTGTTTTGTTCAAGAACTTATAGAATTTGTAGCACAATCATCTTAGCTATCCTAAATGTGTTTATACAATTTTAGATATTTTTTCTTTTTCCTCCTTTTCCCTGAGATATTTTTTTCCTTTTGAGCAGATTCTTACCCTTTCACTGTATTTATTGAGGATTTTGTATCTTAAGTACTCTTACCATTTCTTACACTAGGGAGACAATACGGTATTTACACATGCAAGTTTATTTCACTTATGAGTATGGTCTCAAGTTGCATCTATTATAAATATCTCTTTATAGCTGAGTAGTACTCCATTGTATAAAAATAACCCTGGTCGTTATTAGTGTGACTTCTTGGCTCCAGTGTAGAACCCTCAACCTACCAGTACAGCTCCTTCACCCGGCTGGCATAGACTTTCTAGCTTCCACCACTGACCTTTGGGCCTTCCCAGCATGGATCCATAAAACAGACTGGTGTGAGTCCTTTTGGTGGGCTGTAGATCTCCAGCTGGACTTGTGGGAGGCATTGTCATGGGCTCTGGGTTTTCATCTGGGGTTCAGGCTGTTGGTTGAATATTCTATGTCTTTGGTGTTGTGGATAGATTTCCTGCAGTTTTTTGTGTTAACTCTGGGTGACCATCATAAAATAGTATTATAAATTCTATGTCCTGATTATAATTGTTCTCAGCACAGCCCCTAACTACAACAAGTAGGGTGGCAGAAACAGGGATTCTGGTCAACCACTGAATGAACTGGGATAGTGTGAACTGTTTGCTTTGCTCTGTATTTGTTCGGTATTAAAGGACTTTTTTATCCTTGGATTAAAGCCTGTAAAAGTTGTGTTTGCACTGGATCATTTCTCTTTGGGTTGCTTCAAGTCTTAAGTTTTAAGGCCATTAGTGGTTATATCTATCAGCAGAGCTCTTTATGAGAGATAAGGTTAGCTGTGGAAGTCAGTTTGCAAGGCAGGAAGCAAAACTGTTTGAGGGAAAGATAAAGAAGCTCTTGTAGTCTCAGATTTATGCCCAGAGTTTTGGTTCTGTTTGAGTACAAGGTGAAAGAAGGGACCACTACAGAATTTGATAGATGTTATAGGGATATCCAAGAAAGACAATGTGAGTGCTAAAGCAACTAGGGCTATAGTATATTACCCTGATGGCCCCTTCTCCCCTTTTCTTACAGTGCTGGGGATTGAATCCAGAGTTTTCTTTCTCACACATAGTGCTGTAAGCAAGAGTTGTACCACTGAGCTAACCCTTCATTTTATAGCATATATTTTTTTCCTTTTTGTTGTACTGAAGATTGAATCTATATATACTATATATATGTATACTAGACAAGCCCTATACATACTAGACAAGCACTGTATCATTGAGCTATAGCCCCAGCCCACCTATATCATATTTCTTTATCCCCAAGATAACTCTTCTGTTCTGTGCAGACTTAGCACTTTAGCATCTAGATGTTCTATGCCCCTCAAATCAAGCAGCAAGGATATCCCCTTTGGGAAGTCTTTCCTTGACTCATAAAGGAAAATTAATAGTGTTAATTCCATAGAGCCTGATACGGTCCTTGATTCTATCTTTTTTTAAAAAAAATACTCTGACTGTCTCCCCTACTAAATGGTAAAGGAAGTAAACTGATAAGCATTATTTTCTGCAACAGCTATTGTGATTTAATTTTAAAAAGATTAATTATTACTCAATGTAGCTCTTTTCAAGAGAGCCACAAGCCAATTCGGATTTCTACTTTAAAAATCTAGACTAGGGCCAGGGATTTAGCTCTGCGCTCAAGCACTTGCCTGATAAGCACAAGGTTGTGAGTTTAGTCCTTGGTACACACACACACACACACACACACACGCAAATTCTAGAATATAGCTGGGTGTGGTTGTGCATGGTTGTAATCTCAACACTCAGGAGGCTTATAGGATTGCAGTGAGTTTGAGTTCAAGGCCAGCCTGGACTATACAGTGTCTCAAAAAAAAAAAAAATATATATATATATATATATGAACAAATAAAATATAATTTCCCATTTGTTCCTCCTTTGTTTATAACTCTACAGTTATAGCACTAAGATTTGAAGAAAACAATGTATCACTTCTTTTGGTGATACTTGGGATTTAATATAGGGGCCTCATACTGAGCCACTTCCTCAGTCTTTTTATTTTTGGTTTTTTGTTCTTGGTTTTTTGAGTTAGGGTCTTGCTATGTAGTTCAGGCTAGCCTTGAACTTGCTATGTACCCCAAGATGGCCTTTAATTTATGGCAACCTTACTGCCTCAGCCTCCTGAGGGCTAGCATTACAGGTGTGTATTACTATCTACCATGCCTGGATCCTCATTCCTTTTTTTTTTTTCTTTCTTTTTTTTGAAATAGGGTTTTACTAAATTGATAAGTTGTGCAGGCTGGGTTTGAACTTGCTTTCCTGTTACCTCAGTGTTTCAGAGTGCTGGAATTGGGCCAGGATATAGTTCAGCAGCACAGCACCTGCCTGTTAAGTGAAATAAAATTGGAGTGCTGGGATTACAGGCATGCATAATCATACTTGGCCAAATTATCACTTTGATACACAAAATTTACATAGGTGACAAAAGTGAATGAATTAATCAAAAGATGGCTGCATCTACAATGAAACTCAAACCAGAAGGGAAGTGATTTAAGTTATATAACTCTAGGGGCTAGGGATTTAGCTCAGCGGCATAAGCACTTGCCTGGCAAGTGAGCAAGGTGTGAGTTTGACCCCGGTCCCCCCCCCAAAGTAACTCTAGAACTTAATATAAGTTGTGTACAGAATAGACATCAGTAATCAAAAATGAATGAGTTAATGATAGATTTCCAGTGCTTTTTTTCTTGTTAGGAACCTAAGCTCTCAACTTAAGTTGATTTGGTGGGTAGGTCTCAAGCTGGGAGTAAGTTCTGTGGTATATTCAGATTTAAGATAATACTAAATGTTTTCTCCTCACAAGGTTAAACTTGGCTTTGCCTTTTTTAGCATTCCTCTTTTCTTTAATTGCCATTTAAAGATCTGTATTCAGTGGATGAGCTGATGTAGGGGAATGTTTCCCTGAGGACATGGCTTATAATGGCAGCCAAGACATTGTGCCTGATTAACTCACTGATTGATTCACTGACCTCTAGAGACCCCAAGAGAGAAAACATGGGTATTTTTAAACTGCCAGAACTCTGTATTCATTTATGGAGAGAGTGGAGGGAGGAGCGGGGATCAGTGTGATGGTAAAATGAGAAGAGAATGGTCATGAAATCTAGAGTTTTAAACTTTTCCTCAGTATTGCTTTATAATACTTTGAATTTTCTTTACTGTGACCTAGTAGAAAGGGCAGAAGCCAAGAAACTGTTTTCTGCTACTAACTTACTTTTAGGACAAACCCCTGTTGCTCAATGGGTCTCGCTTTCTGAATTTGTCAAGTGGGTTCAGGAATCTCTGCTTTGCCTTTCTGGACTCTTAATTGGGATTGGTGAGATGTTCCATGAGAAAACTACAGAACGGAGATGATGGTGTCCTGGAGATTAGCATGAGGAGAGTACAGTGGCTCTTCTCTTCCATCCTGTCTTTTATCATTACATTGTCTTCTTGTCTCTGGAGGAATAAATCATACTCTGGTCCCAGATGCGCCATTTCCTTCAACCTTTCTGGTTTCCCAGCTAGCTCTACATTGTCACTCCTCATTATATAATATGGGTGACCCAGAAAAATCAATTGTTCCTGCAAAACCCTCTGTCACCTCTGACTTCTCTCTACCAGAGCTCACCTCAGTCTGTTTTACCATTGCAAGTTTGGAGGTAGCTGTTAAAAATGTAGATTGTGCTGGGCTTAGTGGTGTATACTTGTATTTCCAGTACTGTAGAAGGTTAAGGCAATAGGACTGCAAGTTCAAGTCCAGCCTGGGCAACTTAGGCCCAGTCTCCAAAAAAAAAAAGGACTGTGGCACAAGTGCCTGCCTGGCACATGTAAGGTCCTGAGTTTGATTCCTGGTACTCCCCCTAAAAAATAAATAAAAATAAAAAATATAAAAAAGCAAGAAAGCAAAACAAAGCACTGGAGTCAAACTGTCTGTCTGAATTATTACTTCTATAATTTACTGGGTGTATACCTTTGAGGATGTTACTTAATCTCTCTGTAGTTTCTTATCTGAACAATGAGGGGCACAATAGTAATTGGCCCACTAGGTTATTATGAGAATCCAATGGGGCAATATATATGAAGCACTTAGAATCATACGTAGTATATAGTCAACATTCAAAAATGTTATTTAGGGGCTGAGGATTTAGCTCAGCAGCACAAGTGCCTGCTTGGCAAGTGCAAGGTTGTGAGTTCGATCCTTGGTACTCCCCCTAAAAAAATCAGTCCAAAAATGTTACTTATTATCAGAATAATCATTATTATTCAATTGTCTTCCTTTAGCTAGGGACCATGTTTATTTAATTATATTTCTTGTCTGTAGCACAGTGTTGACACAGTAGGCTCTTGGTAAGAGTACTGATTTTATGACAGTGAGCAAACACTTGTATTCTCTGAGTTCATCTCTTAAGTGGGAATTATAACCATTGCCTTATAAGGCTGTTGTGAAAATTAAGTAATATGAAATGCCAGGCAATGAGTAAATGTCATTTCCTTCCATACCTGCTAGCTGCATGACATGTGGAGCCCAGGCATCTGCTAGTTCCTGTACTACCCATGTGGTGGGCTGTGAACCCAGAAATACTTGTGTAAGTGATGTTTTCTTGGATTTTTGGCCTAGGAAGGAAGGAAGAAAGAGTACCTTGGGATTACTGTTAGCATTTCTAGCCTTTTTTCTATCTGCCTGTCCTGTTTCTTCTTCCTTGGAGTCTAAGTTCCTAAAATAGCCAGAATATTTCTCAGCTTCTTAGTTTTTCAGATGTCTTAAGCAACCAGAAACAGTTTTATTTTGGCTCCTTTAAAGCTGACTGGTCCTTGTCATCCCTCATTAGCTATTAGCAAATCCTTCTTATGTTCAGTTCCTGACCGGCTACACTTTTTCTAGGGCTAGAATGGCACCTACATCATTCTAGGCAAAACACTTTGTCTGGTTCTCCCACCTCAGTGGAAAGCATACTAGCTTGTGAGGTTGAAGACTTGAGCGGCTGGCTCTGCTGCTGACTGTGACCGTGGACAGGGGTCTTGCCCTATCAGTTTCTCAGGCTTTTCATCTTTTTTTTTTTTTGGTACCGGGGATTGAACTCATGACCTCGTGCTTGCCAGGCAGGCGCTTAAGCCACTGAGCTAAATCCCCGGCCCGGGCTTTTCATCATTAAAATAAAAGATTTGAATCAAGTAAGTGGTTTCTAAGAGTCTTTAAATTTTGTGTTAGAGTTTGGACAAATTACCTCTTTTAAGGGTGGTCTTAGTTTCCCCATTGTTAAACAAGTAGGTTGATTGGTCTGAACAATTTATGAAGCCACATTTAGCACTGAATATCGTCTCCTCATTATTTATTTTTCTTTTTTTCTGTCTTGTATTGGAGCATTTCTGTGACAGTTAACAGCTGCAGACAGGAAACCTTTGAACACTTCTAACTTGGCAAAAGTTGCTGTTCCTGCTGAACCTTGTTCCAGCCCATTTCCTGTGTTTACAGAGTTTGGGTTTTGCACTGAGTGACAGACCTGACAGGTCATACTCTGATTCTTCCTCCATAGCCTGGTGGCAGTGTAGACAAAAACGAGCACCAATTTGGAAGTCTAGAGGCAGGGTTACTTTTTTTTTTTTGGTACTTGGAATCGAACTCAGGACCTTATGCTTGCCAGGCAAGCACTGTGCCATTGAGTTATATCCCCAGGCAAGGGTTGCAGTTTTTACACAGCTGTGTGACCTTCAGCAAGTGACTTTCCTTTCTTCCTCATCTGAAAAGCCAGAGTGTTTTTTTTTTTCAGAGTGTTTAATAAGTCTTAATGATTCTGATGGTGAAGGATATGCATATTTGGCGCCCCCACCCCATGGCCCTTTCTTTAGTCTAAGTTACTTCTACATATTCCACTTCTGAAGCATTTCAGGGGAACTTTCTTTGCTTTTTTTTTTTTTTTTTTTTTTTTGTGGGGGGGACAGGGTCTCATTATGTAGTTCAGGCTGACCTTGAATTCACTGTGTAGCCAAAGGCTGACCTTAAACTCATAGTGATTCTTTTGCCTCAGCCTCCTGACTGCTGGGATTACATATAGGCCTGCATCATCACCACACCTGGCTGTACTTATGTGGGACAATTAAAGCAAAAAAAATCCCCCAAACCAAAAAACAAACCAAACCCCCCCCAGCCAACAGCTTTCTCAGGCCTCCACTGGCAGCAAAGAAGAGTTGAATTGCCCAACAAATTAAGTGTGTAATTGGTAATCAAATATGCATGGTAACCTTCATATCAGGACTAAGGAAATAGAGCGTATCTAGCCCTGCTTTCAAAATCTATGTGATTTGGGTACATAATAGCATGTTAGGCCTCAGTTTCCTCATATAGGAGATAATGAAAGTATAAACTTCACAAAGTTGTTAAAGAGATAACATGCAGAAGTGCTCAGTATAATTACTAACATATTCATTGTTGTTTTCCTCCTTAGTTATAATGTACTCAACACTGTTTTTGTGGAAAAAGTAAAAATACACTCAAGTTTCATTCCTTAGGAGATGTTGGGGACAGAATTCAGTTATGGTTGGAAAAACCTCAGGATGTGACCTGGGCTGGCCTTCTTCATCTGTACAGGTGCTCTCTAGGCAGGTGTTATCAAGGGTTTTATTTATTTTCTTTTTTTCCTTTCCTTTTTTCTTTTAAGATTTTTTGAGACAGGCTTTTGCACTAATTCAGGCTGGCCTTAAACTCACTGTGCAACCCAGGCTGGTCTAGAACTCACAGTGATCCTCCTGCCTCAGCCTCCCAAGTGCTAGGATTTTAGGCATGTGCCACCATGCCCAGCTTTTGTTTCATTTTGAAGAGAAAAAAAACTCTTGAGAGAAGGAGATAACCTAACATGTATTAAGAATTAACTAGGTTTACTTTTTTCCCCCCAGGGGGCAGCAATGATACATACATTGCGTGTTGTCATCCTCAAATCATTCACCCAGAACATAAGACATCTGTATTCAATTGTCTGAACAATACCAGCACAAATCTTTCTCTTTGCTGAACTCAGAGAAATCAGTAGCATAACTATCTTAACTAGTTTACTTTTATCAATGGGCTCTGTAGTTTGATTGTATAATCTTCTTTTTGTTGTTGTTGTTGAGACATGATCTCACTGTGTAGTTCAGGCTGACCTTAAACTCAAGATGATCATCCTGCATCAACCATCTGAGTGCTGGAATTACAGGTGTGTGCCACCACACCCTGCTGCTTGCGTAATCTTTAATATTTAGAAAATTATATTATTATGCTACATTTTACAGATGAAGAAACAGTGCTTCCAAAAGGTTAAGCACCTGTTTTAGCTCAGTGTTAACAAGTTATAGTGTCAGGTCAAAGGAGCCCTACATAATAATCTAGTATGACTTGAGCCATTTTAGGTAATGTGTTTAATTTGGCAATTCTCAGTTATGCTTATTCATCCAAATTCTCAGTATGTAATTGTCAGGTTTTTTTTTTATGCTTATCTACCAAAAATGTTTATCTTATTCCTAGTTCCAACCTGTACTTGACTCCTGTTCTTACCAGCAGTTCTTCAGTCTCTAACTCCCAAGTTTTACTGTTGATTTAGATTCTATTTCCCTGCCCCAATCATAGATCCAAAGTTTTGGTTTGGACTGTGATAAAGAAAAGTACAGGGACTAAGAACACAGAGAGGGGACCCTGATCAAACCCTAGGAATCAGTGTGGAGAAAGCACTTGGAGGAATTGAAAACACCCAAAGTAGTTTTGCACGGTGGCAATATCATAGCCAATGAAATATTTTCAAGACACGGTTATTGCTAATTGAAAAAAAAAGGAATGAAGGAAAGGAAAGAAAGAGAGAGAAAGAGAGCAAACCTGAGTGGAACCTTGAAATTTGAGTAGGAATTGGTCAGGTGTAGAATGGAGCAAGGATCTTGTGAGCAAAGGGAACATTTATTTACAAGGCCAAAAAGTAAACTTTGCAGATTTATGGAACTGCAAGTAATTTAGTATGGTGGGAATATAAAGTATATGTGAGTGGTAGGGGATAAGGCCAGACAATTCTGTAAAGAGTACTCTTAAAGTTTTGTATGTTTTGCTGCATTATGTACATTGTATAGGTCAAAGGTTCCCATGCTTAGGAATTTGAAACATTGAAAGGGATCCTTGAGGGATATTTCATGATTCCGTATTACTTCCTTAATCATTTCAACCAGTGGATACTAAAATTACAATTGTTATTGTATGGAGCTCTTTGAAATGCCTTGCTTAAAAAAGTTAGGTGTCACTATAGTGGGATTTTGGGAGCTTTGTGAATGATTTTTTTTAAAGAAGGTTTTTATTAAAATTATAGATTTACATGTAGTTTTTTTGTTTGTTTGTTATTGTTGTGTTGTTTTTGAGACAGGATCTCACTATGTAGTCCAGGCTGACCTCAAACTCTAGGCAATCCTCCTCCTTCAGCCTCCCAAGTGCTGGGATTATAGGTATGTGTCACCACACATGCATGCAATTTTGAGAAATACATGCAGTTTTGAGCTATAAAGTAAGTTCAAAGCCAGCCTAGATTATATAGTTGTCATAATAACATTTTGATATAATATCATGACCAGGATATTGACTGATACAATGTATTGATCTTTTTCAGACTTCCCCAGTTTGTTATGCACCAGTGTATATATATATGTGTTACATTTTGTTCCAACATCAATAGATTTTTTCCTGACCTTTTATAACTACCTTTACCTCCTTTCTGCCTGTTTCCCAATCCCTTAACCTCTCTAATCTTCATTTGTGAAAAAGAAAATTTCTCTGTCCTTTTTATTTTTTATTTTGAGACAAGATGATGCTCAATTGCCCGGACTGGTCTTGAACCTGTGATCCTCTTGCTTCAGCCTGCCTGAGTAGCTTGGATTATAGTTGTGTGCTACAACATCTGGTTGATTTCTGAAGATTTGTCCTTTCAAAGATGTTATGTAAATGGAACCACAGAATTGCATAATCTTTTGTAATTAGCTTTCTGGTTTTTTGCTCAACATAATTCCCTGGAAAGCCATTCAAGTTGTATCAGTACTTCATTTTGTTTTCATTGCTGAGTAGTGCTGCATGCAGATTTTAATCTAGTCACCTGTTAGTTGAAGAACATGTGGACTGATTCTAGTTTTGGCTATTACAAATGAAGCTGTTATGAACATTTATTTGCATATAGGTTTTTGTGTGAACCTGCAAAGGATTTTATTCAGGAGAGTTGCCTAGCCAGATTTGAATTGGTGAAAAATTATACTGATGCTTGATAGAGAATGAGTTTGAAAGAAACTAGAACAGAGACAGAGAGATTAGTGAAGAAACTGTTGTGCTGACCTGGTCGAGGGATGCTGAGTCTTGAGCGCAGTGCTGTGGACCAGTCTGCTTTGCTGCAGAGGCCTTGCCTTCAGAATCAAGTCAGGCTTGTGGGGATGAGGGGGCAGGGCTGGGGGTTGGGGCTCAGAGGAGGCTCAGGCACACCTCTGTTTGGGCAGTCCTTTTTCCTGCCATAGTCAAGGAAGGCAGCAGTAATAAAGATCTCCTCTTAAGCTCAGCTGCTTAGAATGATCATCATGATGGCAGGTTGTACAGATGTTCTTGGTTTTCATCTCCCAAGAAAAGAAGAGGGACCAGTTATCTTTTATTGAGTGGAAGCTTATGTTGGGGAGAAACATGATAAAGCCCTCTCCTAGTTGTGGTTGCTTTTGGAACCCAAGAATGTGTTTTCTGTTATGCTAGCCAGCAATAGGCCCTAGCCTAGGAGATTTGAGGCTGTCCTCTTATTGGAGGGAATAAATCCAAAATGGACCATGGAAACTGGAATCTCACTCAGTGGTCCTTGGTGTTTGTATCTTTCAGGCCTTTATCATTTACTTTAAGGGCTGTTGAGATTGGGAGATGTTATTAGGAGCCAGTCTTATTTCCAAACCCAGAAGGATGTAATCTTAAGAGAGTTGGCTGATGGGTTGGACATCTCTTCTGGGCACTGTGTAAAGCTCCCCATCTGGGCAAGTCTTTGGTGCCTAACTTAACACTTTAGAAAACTTTTCTCAGCAGAAAGCTGTCTTGCATTGTCTGTAGTTATTTTTTTGGCCTTATCAGATCCTGACAAGTGCTGGCTAGCACACAAGAATGTTTGGGTCAGGCGCCAGGTCAGGGAACTTGGGGTGGTGTTTGAAAAGTTGTTTGTTGATTTAATTCCCCTGAGACTGTTTCATTTCTTGACAGAGGCAGTTTTAGAATATAAAGATTCATGGCAAGTGGGACCCCAAAAATGAAAAAGCAAGTTTTCAAAGTCTGTGTGCAGAGCTGGGCATAGTGGCACATACCTGTAATCCTAGCACTCAGGAGGTGGAGGCAGAAGGACCCCTGTGAGTTCCAGCCCAGCCCAAGCTACTTAGTTCAAGACCGATCTGCACTGCATAGTGAGACCCTGTCGCAAAAAACCAAATGAACAAACCTCCCAAAACCCCCAAAACAAAACAATCATACCAAAAAACAGACAAAAAACCCCTCAAAGTTTGTGTACAGCTTTCAGTTGTCTCTGGATCAGGTATTGTGTTGCTCAGTGTTGGGCTATACACAAAGGAACAAATTAATGCTTAGGAGAAGCGTAGAGGAAGGTTGAATTCAAAGATTCACAACTGTCACTTCTGCAATTTAGTATATATTTAACCAATCAAGAGATGGAGACAGAGTGGATCATAGAGGCCAGAGAAGTGTGTTTTATTTTTTTGATTTTTTCATTGCTGTTGGCTAGGCTAGCTATTTCAGTTTTTGGCAAATTTCTGCTTGCAAGTGTGGAATGTTGGGCCGGGGACTTAGCTCAGCAGTTCAAGTGCTTGCCTGGTAAGCACCAGGTTGTGAATTTGATCCCAGTATCAAAAAACAAAACAAAAACAAAAGTGTAGAGTATTAAAATGGATGTTTTAGCATGTGAACACTGAACGGTGCAACAAATAATTTTAATTCAGTCAGGAATATTTTTATTTATAGAAATAAAAAGGTAAATAGACTGTTTGTAACCCTGTGGGAGACCAAGGAGCAGTTAAAAGAGTTCTGTACAAGAAGCCCATGTTACTGCAGTCAAGACCTGTTTGGTGAGGACTAGCTGTAGGATTTAGCCATTTTTTTCTGGAAGAAATCTTCTTTTGATAGCTTTTGCAAGATTGGATATTGAAGCCCTTCTGTACCTTGTTGCAGTCGGGAAATTTATATTTGTAATCCAATGAAAAAGTTATTGGAATTCCATAAGTTAATTCCAATCTATCACTTCCAGCACTGTCCATGGCATAAAGACACAAATACATATCCAAGATGGTGGGGAGCCAACGGGGCCCTAAGTCCAGCTAGGGTGATGAATAACTGGAACAAAGGCTTTAATCTAGGGCTGAATCCCCAGATTTTATTAATTTGTGAAGAGAAGAGTGGCTCAGGGACGAGTGACTGTGAGAGTGGCAGGACGTATGTGACTACCGTGAGCTGGGCTAGATAGGAGGCCTGAAATCAGATCTGCAATATGCAGAGAGAAAGGTATGCAGAAAGAGTAATCTACATAATACAATTTGAGGTAGAATCTAATGTTTTGGGATCAGTGACTCAGCTCTGATGTGTAATTTTTTATGCCCTGAGAAGTCATAGCCTCTTGTATTTTTTAAAATTTTATTTTAAGGAGAAAAAAAGAATAAAAACAATGATACAAAATTTCAAAACAGTAATAGGAAATTGACAATAGTTAATATATTGCATATTATCTTGAGGTTTACCTGATGTGGAGCATGGCTTTCTGTCCCGCCTGGCTCACACATGCTTCATGTGAGCAACAGGGTGAGGCAATATTGATCTGTCGCCTTGCTTCAAAGACTACGCATCAGCACCTTGGCTAGACCTATTTGCATTACTTAAAATCAGTTGCTGGGATAAGGACAAAACTTAGCCAGCTGTGCATATATCAGTACATGAAAGTAGGGCCAGCTTCAGCCAAAATGGAGATAACTGTTGTTTTAAGGAGAGTCATCTAAGTGGTTCTCCACAATTGGGTAAAAACTTTTTATTTTTTTAAAGTTATTTCAAGACAAGATTTTGCTGTGTAGTCCAGGCTGATCTTGAACTCACTATGTAGTCCAGGATGGCCTTGAATTTTGTAGCAGTCTTTCTGCCTCAGCTTCCCTAGTGTCAGGATCAGAGGTGTGTACCATCACTTGGACTTTCTGGTCTTTTAATGGGTAAAATGCTGGGTTTCACGTTCTGGGGCTGTCTTTCCATGGATTATTCTCCCTTCTGCTCCTATCACCTTGTATAAACTGTGATAGCTCCTGGTGCTCTCATCTTTTCTTTGCCATATTTTGCTTTGTGTCTTTTTGCTATGTTTATTCTGCTTTTTTCTTTTTGTACGGGGGATTGAACTCACGACCTTGCACTGCCAGGCAGGCGCTTACGCTGCTGAGCTAAACCCCCAACCCTCTTCTACTACTTTTTGTCAGTAAAGACTATTTAAATTCATTCAGCAAGTTCTTTTGGGCATTCATTTGTTCTTTTGACAAATTGAGACTATGCTAGGTGCTAGGTGTTGACTAGAGATAAAAATCAGCCATTAATAAGTCATGGTTCCTGCTACTATAAAGTTTACAGTTTAGCAAAAAAGATAGACGTTATACAAATTATCATACAAATACTTACAATTGTAAAAAGTAGTGTAAGTGAAGAATTTAAGTTACTTTCAAGACTGTATAATGTTCACCTAAGTCATTTTGGGAGGGAGAGTGGGTCAGGGAAGGTTCTTTGAGGAGAAAGTATTTAACCTGAGACTATCAGCATGAGTGCAGATTAAGAAAGAATAAAGTCTTCCTTAGAAGTCCTACCATGCTTCTACTCTGCTATTACCATTGGTTCTATCATGTTGTGTCTTATTGGATTTTAATATATGTGATAGTATAAACAAATCTTTTTATTCAAAATGAGATATTATAGTAGCCATTGATCATAGTTATTCGGTTCAGAATGTCCTGTAATTCTTTCATTCTCTTGAATGGTTTTATACTATTGTGTTATGTTTGATATTATTGTATCTGAAACTATGCTCAACTATAGCAGAGAAAGAGCTATTTTGACAGCTACTGTTAATGTCCAGTTGTCTTGTTGTAAAGTGTTGTGTTGCTTATATTGTTCTGTTCTGATCTGCTTTGTTCTGCCCTCTTTTGTTTTATTCTCTTTAAAATAAAAAAAGTAATAAGAACTGTAGGACTAATAAAACCCAAAATGCATAATTGCTACTGTAAAAGAGAGAGCAAAAGAAAGTGCTCTAAAGGATGTAACTGCATGTATGTTTAAGTGTGGAAGATAGATGACCATACTACTGTTTTTGTTAGATTGTTGAGCAGAACTGTTAATAGTCTCACTGTTTGAATGTCTACTTTGTATGCTTTAATTTTGTAACTTGAACAACTATTTCCAAGATGACGGTATGTAATTTATCAACTAGTGATTTCTTAGTGGTTTTTTGTTGTTGTTGTTTTCTTTTTTTCCTTTGGAATTCTGTATTGTTGCTACCCTTTTTTCTGTTTTGTTTGGTTGTTTTTCTTTCTAAATAAAATTAAAAAAAAAAAAAAGAAAGGATAAAGACCGGGATTAGAAATTGATTCAGAGGTGTCTTCTTGACACATTTGAAGGCTTTCTCTTATTCCATACAAGTTGTTCCATTGAAAGCACCACCTTTATTGTGATCATCTGAATTTCCCTGTCATCAAATTGTGGCTGTAATTACTTTATTAGACTGACCAAACTGGCTCCATTTTAAGTAATCAAACATTCATTTGAATTTATGATTATCTAATTGTCTGTCTCTTAAAGAGTCCAAAGTAAAAGATGGGTAAAGTATTGATCCTTAAATCCCAGGAAGTCTAAGTATTCATCATTGTTATAAAAGGAAAACCCTATAGACTGTACATCACAGGTATGATTATAATAGGCATTATGCTCTTACTTACCAAATAAAGTTCAAATATCTTAAAAAAAAGCAACAAAGAGGCTTCCATATAGAAAAATGATAGTTCTCAACCTGAGCTGTACATTAGAATGTGGAGCAACTGGACATGCCATATGTTACTGGTGGGAGTGTAAAGTGGTAATGCAGCTACTTAGAAAACAGTTTGACAGTTTCTTAAAAAGTTAAGCATACTCCTATCGTATAACTCAGTAGGTCTGCTCCTAGATATTTACTCAAGGAAAATGAAAGCATATGTTCACGCATATCCTTGTATATGAATGTTCAGAATAGCTTTATTTGTATTATGCAAAAACTCAAGTGAATAAACAAATTACAGTCTGTCTATCCTACTAAAAGATAAAATTGAGCAAAGTGCCGAGTCACAAGGGAACATGGTTGGATCTCAAATTACTCTGAGTAAAAAAGTCAAACACAAAGAATGTGCACTGATGATTCCATGTATTTGAAGTTCTAGATAGGCAAGGCTCAATTTGTAGTGACAGAAATCAGATCAGTAGTTTTCTGTGCAGGGAGAATGAGGTTGGCAGTGAAGGGTCAAGTAGGAATAGTTTGGGGTAAAGGAAATATTTTGCATCTTAATCAGGGTGGTGGTCATACAAGTTCATTTGTCTGTGAAACACATTGATTCTTAAAGTGGGAGCATCTTACTGTGTGTACCTGTATTCTCAAAAATAGCCATGCTTCATTTGTATGAAGGTTAAAAAAGGCAAAACTTGTCTGTGGATAAAAGAATAGTGGTTTCCATTGGGATGGGACAGACACATGGTAATAATGATTGGAAAAGGAAAAAGGGAAGGAATCTTCTTGATCATTGGAAATGTTCTATATCTTGATTGGGGTGGTAGTTACATGGATATATACATATGTAAAAATTAATTAGTCTATGTTTACTTATGTACTTTACTGTATGTGTATATCAAAGAAAAAAACCAACATGTGACTTTGCCCCATTCGGGGAGATACTGAATTAATTGTCTAGGGTGGGGGCCTGAGCATCAGAATTTAAGAGATCCCTAGGTGATTCTGACACCTAGACAAAAGAGTTATAGATCAATATGCAAGGACAGAGAATGGAAGAAACTTTGTATATAAAGAGGGATCATAGGAAGTGGGATTTGCTGGAGATGGGACCAGAATGGTACAGGTGTAAGATCTTTGTGGGTCTTGCTGGTCACATTAAGAAATTTGAACTTTTAAGAATAGTGAGATGTTTTTGTAGGGTGTTTAAGACGGACTGACTAGGATGAATACACAGCTAGTATGCACTAGCATTGCCTATGGCTAGCATTTCTGTTGATTGGCAACTAAGTATTTAGATGTGAGATGCTCTGTGGATAGTAAGATTTCAAATACTTAAGGAGTACTGAACTAGGGTGATAATTGATTAAATTTGGGGGATAGAAGACAATAAAATGTCAAGGTTTGTGACATAGGCAACTGGAGAAGAAAGAAGTTTGGAGGAGAAAAGATGAGTTGAGATGCAGAAGTCTTAATTTCAGGTGCCTGAGAAACATCCGTGTGGAGACATCTGACAGGTAGTTGGATTCTCTGGAGTCAGAAGTGAAATTAATGTGATAGCTACTGTTAATGTCCGGTTGTCTTAATGTAAAGTACTGTGTTGCCTATGTTGTCCTGTTCTGATCTGCTCTGTACTGCCCTCTTTTGTTTTATTTTCTTTAAAATAAAATTTAAGAAAAAAAAAAAGAAGTGAAATTAAAACAGTGTACAGCAGTACACATCTGTAATCCTAGCACTAAAGGAAGCTGAGGCAGGAGAATTGTAGATTTTGAGGCCACTTTGCATGACTTAGTGAAACTTTGTTTCAAAATAAAAATGCAAACATTGGGTAAAAAAAAAAAAACCCTTTTGATATAATTGCATGTATATCTGAATGGGTAAGATGGATGACCATATTGCTGTTTTTGTCAGATCGTGGAGCAGAACTGTTAACAGTCTCAATGGCTGAATGTCTACTTTACATGTTTTAACTTTGTAATTTGAACAACTATTTCCAAGAAGTCAGTATGTAATTTGTCAAGTAATAATTTCTTAGGTTTTTTTTGTTGTTGTTCTTTTCCTTTTTTCCTTGGAATTCTGTATTGTTGCTATCGTTTATTCCGTTTTTTTTTCTCTTTAAATAAAATTAAAAAAAATTGGGCAAAATAAAAATGCAGAGGGCTGGGGATATAGTTCAGTGGTACAGCACTTGCTTAGCATACATGAGGATCTAAATTCAGTCCTCTGAATTGAGGCAGGGGCAGATGCGGGGGAGATGAAGTCAGGTTGAGAGGAGAAACCTACTTTGTACATCAGGGAAATACTTATTCATTTGTTTGGCACTTCTTCTATTATTATTATTTTTTTTTTTATAATTTTATTTAAAGAGAAAAAAACAAAACAAAATAAAACAGAATAAAGGGTAGCAACCATACAGTATTCCAAGGAAAAAAGGAAAAGTACAACAACAATAAAACAAAAGAAATTATTACTTGACTAATTACATACTGACTTCTTGGAAATAGTTGTTCAAATTACAAAGTTAAAACATGTAAAGTAGACATTCAGCCAGTGAGACTGTTAACAGTTCTGCTCCACAATCTGACAAAAACAGCAATATGGTCATCCATCTTACCCACTCAGATATACATGCAATTATATCAAAAGGGTAAAATTAAACACAACAAAACAGAGCAAAGCAGATCACAAGAAAGCAATGTAAGACATAAATTTAAAAGCTAGACAATTGGAGATATTCACTCTCTATCATATTGACTCTTGTTTTCTTCCAAATAGTTGTCCATATTGTCACATATAGGGAATTCACATGAAACAACCTAGTATGGAATTGATCTGAGCAGGATGAGGAGGGCATTACAGGTCTTCAAGACCATACATTAGGGAAGCCATGAATGGCTGTCATAGTGTCTCTCATTCTTCTCAAAACAGCTGTCCATACCTTCATGTGTGTTGAACTTAAACAAGGCAAAGCAATCTAAGATCACTTTGAACAAAAAGTGATAGTTTTGCTGGACTTCACATCATGACATTATGGAATCAGCACTGGGTATTGTAGTGTCTCTTTTTCTTCAAAGTAGTTGTTCATTTCAACATGTGTTATATAGTTGGTTCTCGTAAACTCTTTATAAGCTCTACACATGCGTGAGTCTCTACATTTATATCTATCATTTCTGTATTAGCAGGAAAAACAAAACAAAGCAAGATAAAACAATTCCTAGAAAAGCATGAGGCAGAAAAGTCACATAAAACCGCAATACAAGGTGATCTACAATGGTTACCATGGTGTCTCAGCAGTGTATAACAACATTAATAAAAACGAAGCATTGGAGATATTATAAGACTTCAAAAGCAAGTA
>PVJX010020823.1:0-32273 GCA_004027295.1 Dolichotis patagonum
TTGTAGTTTTGTCCATTTAGTAAGAAATTGGCTATTGGTTTGTCAAATATGGTTTTATTTATATTGCTGTAAAAATAATGTATTATGTTTTTCCATAGTTTCTATCATGAATGAATGTTGGATTTTGACAAAATGTTTTTCTTCATCTATTGAGATGATCCTGTGATTTTTGTTTTGGTTCTGTTGTTATGGTGCATTATATTTACTGATTTGCATATGTTGAACCAACCCTGCACTGATGGGATGAATCCTACTTAATCATGGTGTATAATATTTGTGATGATATGTTGCATTCTATTTGCCAGTATTTTATTGAGAATTTTTGTATCTATGTTCATTAGGGAGATTTCCCTTCTCTTTTGTGATTGGGTCTTTCTCTTGTTTTGGTATTAGGGTAATACGGGGTTATATGTATAAGTTAGAGAGACTTGTTTCCCTTTAAACTTGATTGAAGAGTTCAAGAAGAGTGTTGGAATCAAGTCTTCCCCAAATCTCTTGTAGAATTTAGCAGTGAATCCATCAGCACCTAACCTTTTCTTTGTTGGTAAGGTTCTAATTACACTTTCAATTTCATTAACTGAAATTGGATTATTCAACAGTTTTACATCTTCTTGATCCATCTTTGGTAATTCGTATGTTTCTAGGAATCTGTCCATTTCTTCTGTGCTACTGAACTTATGAGAGTGAAGTTTTTCAAAGTAGGTATTGATGATCTTCTGTATTTCCATAGCGTCTGTAGGGATTCCACTCTTTTCATTTCTTTTTACACTGATTTAAGTTTTTCTTTCTTCTTTTTGATAAGGCTTACTAGGGTTTTATCAATTTTGTTTACTCTTTCAAAGAACCAACTTTTTGATTCATTACTTCTTTGTATTGTTTTCTTAGTTTCAATTGCCTTAATTTCTACTCCAATCTTTAGAATTTCCTCACTTCTTTGGGTTTTGGGCTTGACTTGCTCTGCTTTTTCTGGATATTTGAGTTATAGCATTAGGTTGTTTGTGTTTGCTCTATTTTCCTGATGTGGGAGTTTGCCACTACAAATTTCCTTCTGAGGACTTCTTTCATTATGTCCCACAGGTTCTGGTAAGTTGCATTTTCATTTTCATGCAATTGTAGACATTGTTTAATGTCTTCTTTAGTTTCTTCTGTGACTCATTGGTTATTTAGCAGAGTGCTATTTAATTTCCATGCATTTATGTGTTCTTGTGAGTTTTTTGTCATAAATTTCCAATTTTATTGCACTGTGGTCACATAGTATGCATGGAATTATTTGAATTCCTTCACACTTACTTCAGCATATTCTGTGGGTTAGTATATGATCTACTTAAGACTATGATCAATGTGCAGCTGAAAAGAATGTATAGTCTGATGTTGTTGGGTGGAACACTCAGTACACATTTACTAGGCCCGTTTGATCTCAAGTTTGATTCAGTTCTGTTATATCCTTGCTTATTTTTTCTTTGGTTGATCTGTCTTTATGATAATGGGGTGATAAAGTCCCCTGTTATAATTGTACATTAGCTTGTTTGATTTTTCTTGTCTATTAAGATTTGTCAGGCTGGCAATTTAGCTCAGTGGCACAAGGCTCTGCATGGCACGTACACAGTCATGAGTTCAATCCCCAGTACCAACAAGAACAACAACAAAATTTTGTCTTACATTGTTTGGTGCTCCCATATTTGGTATATATATATATATATATATATATATATATATATATATGACTGTAATCTCTTCCTCTTCAAATTTTCTGCCAACAAGTATATAGTGACATTTTTAAATCTCTTTTAATAATTCTTGGTTTGAAGTTCACATTGTCTACAAACAGAATAACTAGCCCTGCTTTTTTTTGGGTTCCCGTCACATGGAGTATTGTTTGGTTTTTAGTCTCTGAATTTCCTTTTGAGTTAAAGATGTTTCTTGCGCATAGCATATTGTTAGATTTTGTTTCTTAATACACTCTTCCAAGTTATTTGTCTTCATTGGTGAGTTGAGACCATTTACATTGATGGATATAACTGATATGTATTGTCATGTTATCTTTCTGATTTTCTATTTTTCTGTTTAATTGTTTCCCCTGCTTAGTGGTTTTCTTCTGCAGTTGTTCTTGGAATTGTTGTTATTTTTATATCTTTCTAAAGTATCTTTCAGAACTCTGTGTAGTATTGGTCTGGTGGTTATAAATTCATTCAGTTGTTCTTTTTCATGGAAGAATCTTATTTTTTCATCAATTTGCAAAGACAGTTTTCAAGTGTACATCAATCTGGGTTGGATGTTGTTTTCTTTCAGGACTTCAAATACTTCACTCCAATCTCTTTTTAACTTGGTGGTTTGTGGTGAGAAGTCTGCCATGATTCTGATAGGCTTTTCTTCATAGGTAATCTGTTTCTTTTCTCTGACAGCTTTTAGTATTCTGTTCTTGTGCTGAATTTTTGAGATCCTAATATTATATGTCTAGGTGAAACTTTCTTTTGGTAATGGCTAATTGGAGTCCTATATGCCTCACTTATCCATGTAGCAGATGCTTTTACCATGTTTGGAAAATTTTCTGCTATTATTTCTCTAAATAGTCTTATGTCATTTGTGTTTACTCCTGCTTTTTCATTGACACCTATCAATTTTATATTGTTTCTCTTTGTATCATTTTGTAGCTGTTGAATTGTTGTTTCCTAGTTTCTTACTATTTTTAAGAGATCCTTTTCTTTCATGATCATGAGCTTCCATCCTGTCTTTAAATTCTGAGAGTCTATGTTCAGCTTCATTCAAGTGGTTTTTGCCAGCTTTCAGTGGAATTTTTAATTTTCTGATTATCCTTTTGGATCTGTTCCATCCATTCTAATTCTCTCTTATATTGTTCATTTGAAGTTTCTATCATTTTCTTATGTTCCTCTTTTTTAATCTACATCATTTTTAGAGACATTCAATATTTCTTTCATGATGTTTGTCATTTTTTTAACCTGGAGATTATTTTTTATGATTTGCTCTATAGCTTCATGGAGTTGTTTTGTTACTTCAACTGCTATCATTTCAGAAATTTCAGTTGTGTGATTTCCCATTTCAATGTTTCCTGGGTTTGTTTTTGGTGGACTGGAAGACTGAGATCTCATCTTGTGGTTTCACTTTGTCACTTTTCTCTGTGACCTGGCTGGAGTTCAGAACCTCTCGAGCCAAAGTGGCTAGCTAGGGCACACCCCCAGAGTATGACACTGGGGCCTTGTGCCTGGTTGTGTGGAGTTCAGGCCCTCCAAGATACAGGCAGCTGGTCAGGATACACTCCCATGTGTGTCACCAGGTCCTTGTGCCTCTGGACCATGGAGCTAGCCAGGATGCCTTAAGAAATTTAATATTCAAAATTGATGCCACACAAATGCTACTGATTTTTTTGTGTTCATCTTCTAAGAGTATTTTTGTGGAGTCCTTTGGGTCTTATATGTAAAGAATTATGTCTTCTGCAAATAACAATAATTTTAATTCTTCCTTTCCTATATGCATCCCTTTTATTTCTTTCTCTTTTCTAATTGACGTGGCTAATGTTTCAAGTGCTATGTTGAACAGAAGTGATAGTGGACTTGTCTTGCTCCAGATTTCAGAGGAAATGCTTTCAACTTTTTCTCATTTAGTATAATGTTGCTTATTGATCTGTCATAAATAGTCTTTATAATATTCAGGTATGGTACTTTTATACCTGTTTTCTTCAGGGTTTTTATCATGAAAAGGTATTGGATTATATAAAAAGAAAACCTTTTCTACATCTAATGATGTGATCATGTTTTGACCTTACTCCTACTTAAGTGATGTATTATCTTTTTTACTTATATATGATGAACCATCCTAGCATCTATGAGATGAAAAACCTACTTGATCATGATATATCACCTTTACTTCATTCTATTTACTAATATTTTGTTGAGGAATTTTGAATTTATGATTATTAAAGAGATTTTTCTATAGTTCTTTTTTTTCAGTTGGATCTTTATCTGATTAAGAAATAAGGGTGATATTGGCTTTTATAAATGAATTTGGCCACAATTGACCCTTTTAAATTTCATTAAAGAGCTTGAGGAATTATGGTGATGTAACAAACTTAAATATTTTGTAGAATTCAGCAAACAATCCATAAGGCCCTGGGATCTTTTTTCAAGAGTGTTTTTCTTTGTACCTAGAATCAGACTCACAATCTTGTGTTTGCCAGTTTGGTGCTGTGCTATAGAGCTATATGCCCAGCCTGGTAGATTCTTTATTACTATGTCAATTTCATTACTCATAATTTGGTTATGCATATTTATGTCTTTTGGGGTTAGTTTTGGAAGTTCGTATGTGTCTAGGAAACTTTCCATTTCTTCAAATTTTGTAATTTGTTGGAATATAATTTTTTCAAAGTAAGCACTATCTTCTGGATTTTGGTGATGCCTATTGTGATTTCACCTGTTTTTATATCTAATTCCATTGATGTGCGTCTTTTTGCTTTCTCTCAGTGAGGTTTCTTAAAAATCTTTTTTTTTATTTATTCTTTTGAGGAACTAGCTCTTTGGATTTTTAATTTATTAAAGAAATTTTTATTCTCAATTTAGTAGATTTCTGTTCTCATAATTTCCCTCTTTAATTTAAGTTTGGGGCTGATTTTTTGCTGTTTACTGTTTCTTTTTTAAAAATAGATACTTCTTTTTTTATTTTGAAGAGAATAAAACTAAATGAAACAAAACAGAATAGAGTCAATCAAAACAAAAGGGTGAACTGTACATGTCTTAAAAACAAAATACAAGGAGATCAACAATGGTTACCATAATGCCTCTTGTTATCTTCAAAAAAATTGCCCATATCATCAGGCATAATAAAATCAAACAAAGTAGTATAGAATAAAACCAATAAAAGCAAAACAATGGAAACAGTATAGGACTCTAAAAGAAGTGTAAAACCACAATGGGTCTTGGAATGCATCTTATTGTCTTAAAAGTAGTTGCCTATACCATCAGACATGATACAATCAAACAAAACAAAATAGAATAAAATTATTCAAAACAAAAACAATGAAAGCAATACCAGGCTTCAAATCAAGTTGTTAGAAAATCAAAAATGGTTAACACAATATATTTTTTTTTACCTTTGAAAAAGCAGTCCATGCCATCAAGTTAATATGATTATACAAACTGAAACAGAAGAAAACTAAACAGAACCATGAAAACAACATGAGTTTCAAATCATGATAATAGATTAATAATGGCCACTGCCTTCTCTTTTTAGACAGTTCCTCCCCTTTCACTTTCATAGGATGTATTATATATTTTGGATCCCACTGACTACTTTAGTTTTTATACTAGGAAGGAACATGCTATTCACCTATGTGACTCTGAACTATTTTACCCCTGAGCATGATCTCAAGTTGTATTCATTTACCTACAAGAACCTAAATGTTATCTTTCTTTATAGATGAGTAGTTTTCTATCATATAAAAGTGTCATGGCTTTCTAACCAGTCTGCAGCTGATGGGCAAGGTACATCTACTTTTTTCTGCTTCCCTGTCACATAGAGCATTGTTTTCTGACCTTTGACTATAAACCCCCTTTTGGGTTAAATATGTTTCTTGTATAAAGCATATTGATGGACCCTGTCTCTTGATCCACTCTGCCTGTGTTTCTTTTTATTGTGGAGGCCATCTATATTAGAGATTATGGCTAATATTCTCTGTCTCATCTCTGCCATGCTATTTTTCTGCTGTTGGTTGCCTGATTCATTCCATTGTCTGCCCCATTCAGTGATCCCCCTCTGCCACTATTCCTGAAACCACTGTTTTTTCTCTCCCTCTAGACTACCCTTCAGTATTTTTTGTAGGGCTGGTTTTGGTGGTCATGAATTCCTTTAGTTGTTCTTTGTCATGGGAGTATATTATTTCTCCATTAATTTTGAAAGATAGTTTTGCAGGGTAGATCAATCTGGGTTGGAAGTTACTTTCTTTCAGGACTTGAAATACTTGCCTCCAAGCTCTTCTTTATTTGATGGTTTGTATCAAGAAGTCTGTCATGATTCTGATGAGTTTTCCTTTATAGTTGATCTGTTTCTTTTCTCTAACAGCTTTTAATAGTCTGTTCTTGCATTGAATTTCTGGGATATTGATTATTGTATCTCTGGGTGTAAATTTATTTTGGTTATGGCTGGCTGGAGTTCTGTATGCCTCACTTATCTGAATATCATTTCCTTTCCCTATGCTTGGGAAGTGTATTGTATTTCTGTAAATAGCCTTTGTATTTCATTTGTGTTGATCCTTGCTTTTTTACTCACATTTATTATTCTTAAATTATGCTTCTTCATTTCATCTTGTAGCTTTTGTATTGTTACTTTATGTTACTTTCCTTGTTATTTTAAGAAATCTTTCCTTTCATGGTCACAAGGAGCAAATCTGTCTTCAAGGTTTGAAAGTCTGTCTTTAGCTTCTTTCAAGTAGTTTTACCAGCTTTCAGTGGAGTTTTTAATTTCTTGGTAATCTCTTTGAATCTGTTTCATGTATTCTAAGTCTTTTTTAAATTCTTCATTCAAATTTTCCCTCATTTTCCTATGCTCCTCTATTATTCCATCTATGTCTTCTTCAGAGATGCTTAGCAATTCTTTTATGTTTCTCGTTGCTTCTTTTACCTGAGATAGTATTTCTGTTCTAATTTCTTTTCTAGCCTCCTGAGGTTGTTTCTTAATTCAGTTGCCATTATTTCATAAACTTCAGGTTTGTGACTCCTGATCTCTTCCATGTTTACATCTCGTGGACCAGAACTGCTTGGGTTAGAGGCCAGAGACTTCTTTTTGCTTCTTCTTCTTGTCATATTCCTGGTTTTTCCTAGATAATTGAGTAATGGGGTCCCTGGCATTTCCTGTGTTGGCTACAATTTCTCTAAAGTGTGACTGATTTTTCTAGCCAGTGCTGGCTAGGGATATCTGATGGTGATGCTTGTGTACACTGCCTGCTGCTTTTCTCAGGCTGTTTTGGCTTACTGGTGGCTGGTGGAGTGCAAGCAGGAGTGGAGAAGGCTGCACCTGCCTCCCTAGTTGTTTAACATCAGGGACCCCCCTCCACACAGAGTACACAGAGTGGGCAGAGCTGGTTACAGATAGATTTAGGGAAATCTCAGCGATGGCTGTTGAGGTGCACACAGGTGTAGGATTTAGTTCAAGCAATTTCCACTAGTCTGTTCTGAGCTAGGAGTGGCTGAAGGAAGCTGACTGAAGTACTGGCTCCAGGCTTATCCTGCCCAACTCAGCCAATCACCCTCTCCCATGGGAGGACTGAGTCCTCTGCACTCACCACCAGCCAGTGTAGTTCTTCATGTCCACTGCTCCCCTCTGCCACTATGTCTTTTTGCAGAGCCCTTCAGGCTTGTCAGCCAGCACCATCACTGTGACCATGCATCCCCAGGTATCAACAGCTCTTCTCACAGGATGGGTCTTGCAGGATGGGTCTTCTCTGGGTGAAGGCGCTGCCAGCTACCCCCTTCTTCTTTGTTTAAGTTTTTCTTTTTATCCTCTCTGTGGGCTTCAATTCTCACTTTAGGTTCTTTCTGGGTCAAGGGGGACCCACTTCCTTCCTTTCTTGTTTTCTTCATGATGCTATATTCCAGCATCTGGACTGTTTCTCTAAGAGAGGCTGTTTTCTCTGTTGCTTACTGTTCCACCATCTTCCCAGAAGTCCTCTATTTACAAAATTTCTTAGAATTTTTCATAAGCTTATTTATTTGAACTTGCTGTGTTTTCTTATTGTGATATTGACTGTGATAAATTTCCTTTTAGAAATGCTTTCATAATGTACCAAATATTTTATTGGGTTGTAGTCATTATTATGAGCAAAGTCATTGTTATGAATTTTTTCTTTTATTTCTTCTGTGACTGTTATTTATTTAGGAGTATGTTGCAAATTTTCTAAGAGCTTTTGCCATGTCAGATATGGGAATTGCTACCCCTGCTCATTTGTTAGATTACAGTGCATGAAATGCTTCCATCTTTTAATTTTTAGTCTTTGACTATGTTTTTGGATTGGGTGAGTTTAAGGAATACAACAGATTGTTGGAGTCTGTTTTTTTGTTGCAGTCTGTGTCTTCTGATTGGAGAGTTAGAATTTGCATATAACAATGAATGTTATAAGAAGAAAATATAAAAGTGATATGATTCACAGTTGCTTCATGAAAAATGAAACATCTAAGAGATAACCTAACCAAGGAGTTGACAGACTGTTACAAAGAGAACTGTAGTGATTTAAAGGAGATTAAAGAGTAGATCAGAAAACGGAAATATGCCCCTTGCTCCCAGATAAGCAGAACCAGTATTGTCAAAATAGCCAAATTTCCAAAAATCTTTTATGGATTCAATGCAGTCTTAATCAAAACACCGACAACATTCTTTACAGATATAGAGAAAACAATCTTATAATTCATATGGAGCCAGAATGGATTAAGAATAACAAAAATAATTTTGAACAATAAGAGCAAAGTTGGTGGCACTGCAATACATGACTTGAAGTTATACTACAAAGCAATAGTGATTTTAAAAAAGACATGGTACTGGAAGAGAAACAGACACATGGATCAATGAACATAACCAAGGACACAGAACCTTTGTCAAACATATTAAGTATTTGATCTTTAACAAAGGGTTTAAAAACTTACGTTCACAGAAAGAAAGTCAATTAAAAAGAGATACTGGGAAACTAGACCCTTATCTTTGATCATGTACTAAATCAATATTAAAATGGATCAAATATTTACACATTGAGAGAGAAATATTAAACTTCCTGGAAGATAAAATAGATAAAACACCTGAAGACATAGGTGTAGGAAAGTATTTTCTAAACAGACTCTTGATGACAAAAAAATTCAACAAATTGGATTATATCAGACTAAAAGTTTCTATACAACAAAAAAATTAATCAATACAGTGAAGAAACAACTTATGGAATGGGAAAAAAGTCCCATTATACCTCAGACAGAGGACTAATATCTAGAATCCACAAAAACCTCAAAAAAATCTAAATCCATCTAAAATTAAAAGCCAATCACCTGCCTCTAAGATAACAATATGCAATATATTACCTAGTGTCAATTTCCTACTTTTTGAAATTATGCATCATTTCTATCTTTTTGTTTTGTTTTGTTTTGATTTTAAGACAAAAAATCAAGAAATAGGCTAGGTAATGAATAGACACTTCACAGAGGAAGAAATACAGTCAACAGATATGTGAAAAAAATCTTCCACATATGAGCCCACTAAAAAATTCAGATTAAAATTTCATCTTATACTGTAAAGAAAAGTGCAATCATTAGGAAATCCAATAATAACAAATGCTGGTATGGCTGTGTTCAACAATGAAACCTTCTGCATTGTTGATGGGAATGCAAACTAGTACAATCATTCTGGAAATCAGTATGCAGATTTTTCAAAGAACTGAAATTAGAAATTCCATATGTCCCAGCTATTATCTTCCTAGTTATCTTACCTAAAGAGTTTAAATCTTCATACTACAGTAATACATGCATACCAATGCTTATAAAAACACAGCTTGTAATAGCTATGTTCTAGAAGTATTCTGTACACTCATCAACAGATGATTGGAAAAGAAAATATTATATGTATATATAGTGGGGTACTATTTGGCTAAAAAATGCCTCATTTGAGATATTTGTAGGAAAATGAATGCACCTGGAAAATGTAATGCTGAGTGAAATAAACCAGACACACAAAGCTTGAATATCATACAGTATCTCAGATGTGAGTGAGGCAAAGTAAAAATAAAGAAAATGATAAAGAATGTAGAGAAAGGGACAGAGGATGAATCTCTTGAAGAAAGAAAGTGGTGCAAGAGAACATAGGTGAGGGCTGACGAGGAAAGGAAGACAAAATGAAAGAAGTAAAGATGTGCAATGTACGGGATGTAATAACATCAATTAATATAAGCACTATATGCCGTAACATGAACTAAGACAAATAATATCAACAAATATGAAAAAGGCAATAAGGAAATAAGTTTCCCCCCCAGTTTCCCTTCCCATTTGACTCTTTTCTATTTCAAAATTTCTGTTATATATTTTGTTTCTTATTTACACTTTCAGTTTCTCATACCAGAGAAAAGAATCTCACTCAGATTTATCATGGGCTTAACATCAGTTGAAATCAGTTTAAATAATATTTCAAATGACAGGAAAGGCCAGCTATGTTCAGGTGCTGAATTGATTTCTTTCACTTAAGACTATGGTCTCAAGGTACCTTCACTGAGCTTCAAATGTCGCAAGTTTATCCTTCTTCGTGGTAGAATAATACTCCACTGAATAAAAAAATATATTTTCTTTATTTATTCATCAGTTGATGGATGTTTGAGCTGTTTCCAAGATTTAGCTATTACAAATTATGCCACTACAAATACTGGTGTGCATGTACCATTTTGGTAGGATGTTTTCAGTTCTTTTAGAAAGATTCCAAGTAAAAGAATACTTATATCCAGTAGAACCTCTAGTTATAGACGACCTCCACAGTGAAAACTATAGAAGTCTGAACAAAGAGTTTGAAGAGAACATCAGCAAATGGAAAGATGTCCTTTGTTCTTGGGTAGGAAGAACCAATATAGTAAAAATAGCTGTGCTTCCAAAATTGTCATGTAGAGTTAATGCAATCTCAATCAAAACATCATTAGCATACTTCAGATCTAGAGAAAATACTTCCAAAATTTACTTGGAACCAGAAGAAATTTAGAAGAGCAAAGACAATTCTGGGAAATATTTTAGTTTTTAAAATATGTCTAACATCATTTGATGTCTTTTAAATAGATATAGGTATTTACAGTAATACAGTGAGAGTTTTGGAGCTCTTATTTCTTGGTGATAGCAATCCTCCTAAAAGAAGGACATCCTTCCTGCTTATATATGTCTCAATTATGCTTATTTCATCACCATGCTGGCCCATTAACATCTCTGTCATGACTTATTTTCCATTTCTGTATTTTTAAAATGCCAGATACAGTTTGAGTATTTTGCTTTTATTTATGTTTATTAGTTTTGAAGACAACATTACTCTCATAATTTTGGTATGATGACACAGTGTGTTATTGCAAAACCAAAGGTGATTTAAATATCATGTCATGATTCACTGGGTTCATGTGTGAGGACTGGTGAACACTGGTAACCAGTCATAAAGGGCTCTGCCTCTAATTCAGATGATGTGTCTACAACAGAAATAGTTCTTAGCCTGGGCAGGGTGTGGTTAGCTTATCAGGACGTTTTAGAAATGTGTCTCTCTGCCTGCAATTCACACTCTCTGTCCTTCTCCAGCCTTGTCTGGTAGATTAATATGTGCCTGTTAAGTCCAAGTCCACTTTTCAGTGACCTCTAGTCATGAATCTTTTCCCATTTTAGCAGTAAATTCAAAAGCACTGTAAAGGACTGGTCTAGAGGCCTTAGAGAGAAATGCACAACTATTGCAGAAGATGAGGTTAGGAAGTTTAAAGTGATGAGAAACTTTTGGTTAAATAATTTGGTTGGTTTATATAAGAACATTATGGAAATTGACTTTATTTATACCCTATGTACATTTTTGGGAAAATATCACTTTAAAGGGTGAATAACTTGAAAGCATAAGTTTAAGGATTTAAACAATTGATGCCAATATGAAATGATACCTACAATAAAGAATTAGAATCCTGGCATGATTACACATACTCTTAGATGTGTCAGTTAAAAGTTACACCTTTACCCTCTTAGAGCAAGTAAACAAGAAAAAAATAAAGGAAAAGAAAGAAATGACTCAGAGAGAGAGAGAGGGAGGGAGAGAGAGAGGGAGCACAAGAAAGGAAGAAAGAAAAAGAGAAGAAAGAAAGAAAAAGAAAGAAAGAAAGAAAGAAAGAAAGGAAGAAAGAAAGAAAGAAAGAAAGAAAGAAAGAAAGAAAGAAAGAAAGAAAGAAAGAAAGAAAAGAAAGAAAGGAGAAATCTATCTAGGGATATGATCCATAGCATCTGTAAGGCATATACAAAATGATCGCTCAAAACAATTTATTTCTTGTTTTTTACAGTGTAGGGAATTTATACTAAATATTTTCATAAGCAAAAAGCTTTGAAATAAAATTGGAGACAATATTCATACATATGAATTTCACATGAAAATTTCTCACTCTGAGATTTATCATGGGCATAACATCAATTGAAATCAGTTTAAACAATGTTTCAAAGGACAGGAAATGCCAGCTGTGTTCAGGTGCTGACTTGCATAAGTAAAACCAGAAATACTTCAAGGCATTTAGTTTTTAAAATGTAATTTTATCAGAACGCTTGCAGCACATAGTGATGCCATTCTTTGTGGAGAGGTGGTACACATAAATAATACACTTGCATTCCTTTTACTCTCCCTTCCCTTATGCCCTGACTCCCTCCAATCTCCAGCCATGTATGAGGCCCTTCTCACTTTTAAAAGCTCTCTCTCCCTGTTTCTTATTATCTTTTATTTTGCTATTTAATTGTTCATGTTTTAGGTTATTCAGTAAGAGAGACTGTGATATTTGAGTTAAGTGTTTTATTTCACTTAACATTATGGTCCAAAGATGCATCAATTTTCCTACCAATAGCTCAAATTTATCCTTTTTTAAAGTAGTATATCATTGTGCATAGATACCATGTTTTTAAAAATCTATTTGTAATTTTTAAAGCTCAAAAATACTCAAAAAAGTTTTAGTTTTGCTATTATTTAGTATTGCATGCAAGAACAATTTCAGTCATAGGTGGTAAAGACTTTTGTTCTTCCACCTGGTGATTAAGAACCAAAAATGATCCCCTACAATTACCGGAAATGCATCCTGCATTATCTTACTCTATAATGCTGTAATTTGCCTGTATATTTATCGAAACAAAATGAATGGTCATGAAAAAACAATTTTGGTGAATCGCCTATTGAAATGTAAAAAATTATGAACTTTAATATTCTAAATATTATAATATTAATGCTGCTTGAAATTTTTCCGTATGGAGAAATAACTTATTAGAATATGTGAAATTATTTTTTTATACTGGTAATAGTTATACTTGCAGTTAGAAATAATCATGGGCCAGGAGTTTAGCCCAGCAGCATAAATGCTTGCTTGGCAAGTGCAAGGTTGTGAGTTCAATCCCTGATACCAATAAATAAATAAATAAATAATAAAAAAAGAAAGAAGAAAAGAATCAGTCACCAGGACAAAACATTGCCATATACTAATATACAAGTCCTATTAGTACTACGCTGTTCAGTATTCCTCTATTTTTCTTAGTATTGAAATAATTAAAAGTATATTTGATAATAAAACAATAAAACCTTTGCACAGAAAGTGAAATGTCTTAAACATTAACAACTATAAATACGTCATTTAATGTACTTGAATATCTTCAGTTTTAAATTGCATTTTGATAGATTATGGCTAGTGTTGATATGAGGAACTCTATAAATACCATATACAATTATGCCAGTATAAGATACAAGGGAACAAAAAAGTGCACTAGACACTTCAAATAGACAAATATAAGCAGATTACATAGGATAATAATTAACCTAATATTGTAACTTTTATTATTATGCTGTATATACCAGTTAGTCTTCTAAGAATTATGTAGTTTCTTCAATTGTTTTGTAATAAGATTATGCTATTATTCTTATCATGAATGAAGTCTGGTTTGTGAAAGCACATTATTATGGTGTTGTGGCAAACTTCACTGTAGTGAAATTCTAAAGAAAAGATGAAATAGAATACAGATATTTAGAGGCTTATACTCTACCAAAGACTAAGTAGGCAGACATAATTGTGTTTATGTAAGACACCAATTTCATGGTTATAAACTACTTGCTCTTTCATTTAAACCTAGAGGCCCATGGAGAATTCTTAATTTCCACTGCCTTAAAGTGCCCTAATCTATAGATTAAGAGGATGTGCCACAACTTTTCCAGGAATCATGTAATTTTTGATTTTCTTTCTATGCTTACTAGTTAAACCAATCAAAATTTTTCCTTTCCTGGTTCTTTTTCTTTCAAGTTAGTATAGATTATCACCTTTACATTCTGGATTTGAAGAATAAAATTCTTTCTGTACCAGTTTTGTTACAAAAAAAAAACACTCCATAATACTATTTATAATGCATCAGTTGACACAAGTAATACATCGAGTAGAAGATAAAAGCACTTGCCACAAATCTACTCTGCAAAAATATGGTTTTTAAATTTAAGAATGCCCTACATATTTGGATTGGACAATAAGTGATTTTTAACTGCAAAATATGATATATAGTAAGCACTTTAAAGATAATAAAGACCTTCATGTTTTCTGGTAAATTTTCAATAGCTATTGAGTATAATCTAATCCTAAATCTTAGTGAAAATTAGTCACAGGAAGTCTAGGTAGATTTTTGACCCCGTGACAATCTCATACACAAGCTGCTTTTTATCACAGAATTATTCAACTAGTAACAGGAAAAGACAGAGTTTGCGTAGAACGTATTTTACAAAAAGCAAACATCATCTCCTATAAACCTCATCCCATACTCAACTTCATTCAAGGTAAACACTGATTTAATGAAAGAAAATTGAGAGAAAGCATTTCAAACATTTTTTTTTACCCAGTTTCTCTGCAATGCTTTTTAAGAGACTTATTCTAAAGAGACTATTTGAAGGCTTACCATTTTTGCACAAATGTTTTCTTCCAGTCACTTTGTTTTTTCTCAATGATAGACACAGTTAATTTCACTTACTAATATGTAAAAATTTATTGTGTTCTAGGCATAGTATTGTGCTAATATGGGCAGACTGGATTTCTTGTAGGTACAGTCAATTCCTCATAGGGTAAAAAAATTTAGTACGAAAAAAACTAGCATGAAAAAGTTACTTTTAAAATATTCCATGGAGACAAAGTCATTAAAAACATTACAAATGTCTTATAAATCAAGGAAGCAAATAAAGTTTCATAATAGATAATTCCTTTGAATTGATATTGAAGAATTAGAAACAATTTGATGGATAGAGAATTTAAAATCTGTGTATAGTTACTGTTCACTCAAAGTTAAGAATGTACATGCAGGGATGCCTCTATATTAGTTGTTAATTAGTTCTGAAAGACACAAAGAGTACCACACACATTTATTACCAAACAAATTATTTTGGCTGGAAAGGGTAACAGGTTTCAGTGAAGTGGAAGCCAGCTAGCTGTAGTTTGCACCTGGAGTAGCAAAAAAATGATAGATACTGGAACAAAATTTTCATGTGAAAATGCACCAAATACCAAATTTCATGAATTTCAAAGTAATCAAGTATCAAAATATGATCCTAATAAGAAAAATCATCAAAATAATTGAGCCTGCTTGGACTCCATACAGTTTATGCCAAGTAATAACACAGCAAAACATATCATTTATAATTTTTTTCACTGAATAAGCATTTCACAAAAAGTTATATGTGCAATGATATTGTCAGGAAGCACAGAGAGACATTCAAGGTAGCAATGTGACCATTTCTAACAGATGTATGTACAAAGTACTTTTGAAGCATAAATGAAAGAAAACAAAGATAAACACATTCTAAAAGACTTCTCAGTGAAGTCTTTCATTGAGTCTTTTATTTTATTTTATTTTATTTTATTTTATTTTATTTTATTCAAATGTTAATTTGAATTAACATTTAGGGTGCTTAAGTATCTTGGAGAGTACAGTGTTATTTTTTGATTTCTATAATGCTCTTTTTTGTATGCAGAATTATGCAATCAATAAAATAAGTATGATCCTTTGAAAGCCTTATAAAATTAATCACCCATATTTATTCTTTGTACATTGTGGAAATGCTTTGATTACTCATAGGAGTTCCAATTAGACTGCACAATCTACTTGTATGAACAGGTGCATGCAAGTAGAATTTTATATTATATATTATTATCTGAATAAGTATGTCCTAATATTATCTTTTTTCCATGATTAAAAAAATAATATGACATGTTTAAGAAGATAGTTTTCAATTATGCAGATTACTCTGGAGTTCTTTTTCATTTTATTGTTTTACAAAATTTTCATTTAATATTTGTTTAACTATTAAATGTTCCTTATTAAAAATGACACTAAAATATGATTTGCTATTGATGCTAAGGTAATTTTTCTGATATTTGATAATTTTAAATGACTTTAGCTGTACATATTTTAACTTCAAATGATTAAATACTGTTTATTATACATTAATTATTACTTTTAATTAATTCTTCTGTGTAAAATCTACTTCACTTTTTGTACAACTTGGTGCACAGTTCATTGTTTCTACTTTTGATATTTCATTAGCATTTCATGATTATAATTTAACTGCTACGAGAACTTAAATTTTGACTACTTGATATACAAAGATGCTGATCTACTTTATTTTATATATTGTTCTGGTTTTTGTGCTGCTAATGTCAATTCAATAAACCTATGATATTATTTGAGAGATAGCCCCTCTTTTTAGTTTATAATTTACATTTTTATTAAACTTTTCATTGCCTGCATTTTTATGTATGGGTCCTTATCCAAATCTGTATAATCTTTTCTTATCGAAGACCTGAGCTCGTTTGGGGAGGGGATACCAGAGATTGAACTCAGGACCTCGAGTTTGTTGAGCACTTATGCTGCTGAGCTAAACCTCTGGCCCCGACCTGAGCTATTCACAATTTCAGATTTTAAGTTCAAAATAAATGCTTTAAAATGCCTTTGTGAAATATTTTGTTTCTTCCAAAATTTTCTACTTCTATAAAGTGATACTATTTATTTAGTTCTAGCTTCTTTCAAGTGCATTGCAATCTTATCTTTGTACTACTGCTTTCTGAGATGCATTGTTTTCCATCATGTTTCAATAATGCTCTTAGCACCATAATGCTTATTTTTTACTTATTTGCTTTGGTGTTTTGCCTTATGTTCATTTTATCCTTATAAATCTTTATTTAAATAACAGATGTTATGATCCCAGACAATTTGACAACACACTTTAGAAATAAACAAGTGAGGAGGTACAAGTAGCATAAGCTCTGGAGACCTTATTTACAATTATACTGTTATGTTTTCCTGACAATTTCAGAGATCTCCTTAATAAATTAACTGCTGACACTATTTCCATATATAAACTCAAGGGTTTGGATCATCGCATATTGTTTATCATGTGCTCAAAATGTATATAAAATTGAAACTTCCATTTATTACATGTCATTGAAAGGGACAAAATAATTAGACACATTGAGACAGTAAATATATAATATAATATATTTGTAAATATGCAATGTATTATATTATATATTATGTTTGTATAAATTCTGAAAGTAAATGATTAATTATAAATAAATAAATGAGTTGAACTGACCATTATTACTTGTCCTCTATCACATTCCCATCAACTATTAGATTACTCTCAAGAAGTTGCAGTAACTTGAGACTATACTCATTAGTGAAATAAATAAAATCATATTTATAAATATTGCATTGTGTCTCTAGTGTAAAAAGCAATAAGAATTGTAGGAGTAATAAAACCCAAAGTGTGTAATTGCTACTGTAAAAAAGAGAGGAAAAGAGGGTTCTCTAAAGGGTATAATTGCATGTATGGTTAAGTGTGTAAGATGAATGGCCATATTACTGTTTATGCTAGATCATGGAGCAGAACTTTTAACAGTCTCACTGTTTGAATATTTACTTTGTAGGTTTTAATTTTGTAACTTGAACAACTATTTCCTAGATAACAGTATGTAATTTATCAAGTAATGATTTTTTAGTGTTTTTTTGTTCTTTTCTTTTTTTTCCTTGGAATTCTGTATTGTTGCTACCCTTTTTTCTGTTTTTTTTTTGTTTTTGTTTTTGTTTTGGTTTCCCTTTAAATAAAATTTTAAAAAAAGAAGTTGTAGTAGTGTTAATTTCATCATTTTGAGCTCCACTTTATGAGAACGTTCATCCGAAGGCTCCTGATAGTCATTCCCAACCCATTCTACCCCTTTCTTTTCCTGTGCGTATTGATGTGAGCAACCACTGGTATGCACTGTATTATACTATCACTTCCAAAGCACCATTTCTTGTCAGCGAAAGTGCTGCCAAAACAGAGTGGCCCAGCTGGAAGCAATTCAGGGAAACATGACTTCACTACATTTGAATGGCAGGGACTGCAATTCTGAAAGACAATGGGAACAAAAAGCAGGTTAATTAATGGAAGTGCTAATAGATGAGGCTTCTGAACAGAAAAATTATTCTTGAGGCTGCTTTTCAGAAAAATGAGTACACTGTATTCTCGAATGTTTGGGAGAAGACTGAATTTTCATAATGTGTCAAGATATGTCCTCTCCTCAGAGACAGTTCTTTGTGGTTAATTCCAAAGTAGCATTATGTATTATTATGCCATCAAAATACCTATTTTCATAATGTTTTCACCAATCTATAATGTATAATGAGGTATATGACAACACGTATAGCATTCATTTATGTACTACTTAAACATCTATGGAGTGTTTAAGTTATCAGTGATTCAACTTTTGAAATGATACTATGGGTACATTCATAAAGCTTATTTTAATGAAGCAGACAAATTAGTAAGCAAGTCATTACATTCTGGCATATTAAAATTATCTTTTCCTGATAGCCCACTGTGCCTTCTGTTCAGTTTTCAAATACTGTCCCTTGATTTATCCCCGTAGTGTAGCTCTATATGAGTGATATATACATTGCTCAAAAATCACATCAAAAAGAAACCATTACTGACATGGTTGGAACCTGCCCAGTATGATGAACTCTCCAAGGAATCTTGCTTAAACTGGCTGTGCTTAAAATCTTGCCTTAGCATTTCAGGTAGGGAATACAGATAAAATGAAAGTTTTCAAAAACAAAAACGCAATCAAGACTAAACACCGTATAATCACAGTGCCTTCTAAAGTCTTACAACAATAGCATAAACCTCTAGAATAAAATTAAATAAAGGAATAATAGCTTCTGCCTTGCTTTATTAGTGTGTTTAGTTATTCTTTATTTCAGGCCTTTTTTGAATCAATTTTTTTTCACCTTTAAGTATTAATCACAATTCCTTAGAACCCCCTTTCTCATAAGCATGAAATTGGATAAAACATAAAACTCAGCTCACTCTCACTGTTTGTACAAATGAGGTGTACATTCATGAATTATATATGTTTATTTAATTATTCTAATTCATGTAATAAGCGCAAGCAAGCCAGTCTGACAGTAAATCTGTTCCTACAAGTATGGTATTGTAAATCTCACTACCCTGCTCTCCCTTATTGATATAATTTTAGGCTTCAAATGCCTGTGTATATCATTCACCTGCTTTCTTTTATTATTTTATGCATCAAAACATATCCCAAGAAAAATATTTATAATTTTAGTTATTCTCACTTCTAAAAACCTGAATGCTTTGTGCAACCTTAAAATTAAATTTTGCAATAAATATTATCTTGCTATGATTCACAAATAGTTCATTTATTTTGAACACTTCATAATGTCTCAATGTGTTAAAATACCACAACTTAGAGTGGTTCCTCAGTTCACAAATTTCCTTAGTTTCACAATTTTGGAAAAGATGACATTTGTATTTGTCCTGAAAAGATGATTATGGTCATATTTTCAACTAATGCAGAGTTTTCAAGCAAAACCAAAATTTAGCCAAATGCTTGTTTACAAATCAAGTTATAAACAAAAATGATTATGGACAGAGGTACACTGTACTTAGATTTTCCTCATGATAAACATTTGGATTGCTCTCTTTGTTTTTTCTATTGTGAATACATTCTTTGAATATTCTTGCATAAGTCTTCTTTTGTACACAAACAAGAATATCTCTTGAGTATAAATTTAGGGTTAGAGTTATTTTCTTGTAAGATATGCGGTGTTGGACTCTATGTGATAATGCTCAACTATTGAATTCATTTAATATTCTTATTCTAGAAGATTTGTGTAGTCAAGATTTCAGATTGTCAGATAGGTCTTGTCAACATAATAAATGTAAAAATCTATTATTGATTTTTTGTGATTTCTAATAAGCTTATCTTTCAACGTCATATATAAAGGTTAAAATTTTTTCAATTGGGTCATTTTTTAATCGTTTCATTACTTTTTAAATCTTTTCAATAATGTTCTTTGTAGTCATGGGGATTGTTAATATCTTCTCCCATTTGTAATATTCTTTATTTTTTTAGGTTTCTTTTGATAAAGAGTTCATAATTTTAATACAGTAAATCTATTTAATGTTTTGGAGAATACTAAATAAAGTTGGTAAAACTGCCTGTTCTATAGCATAGCACAATATGTAGAAATATAAATTTTCAATAGAAAATTTTTAAAAGTTTAATTTAAAAATTTTTTGTAAATTTTATTTTAAAGAGAATAAAACCAAGAAAAATAAAACAGAATAAAGCCAATCAAAACAAAACAGTGTAAGTGATATAGAACTTCAAAACAAGATAATACAAAATCAACAATGGTTACCATAATGTCCCTTGTCCTTAAAATAGTTGCCCATACCTTCAGACATAGTAAAAATCAAACAAAACAGAACAAATAAACAAAAAAAACCAATAAAGTCAAAACAATGAACACAATAAAGGACTTCAACACAAGATAATGGTAAATCCAAAATGGCTACCATAATATATCTTGTTATCATTTAAACAGTTATCCATGTCATTGGATAAAATAAAATCAAACAAGACAAAAGAGAATAAAACCCAACCCACCAAAACAATGGAAATGATACAGGACTTCAAAACATGAAAATAGAGAATTAACAATGGCCACCACCTTCAGAAGGAGATCCCCCATAGATGCTAGATTGCATATTGTTAGCTTCTGAATAGATGATGAGACTACTAGCTTTAGACCTGCAAAATCAGTGAAACACTGAACACTACAAGCATTAAGGTATATTTTACCTCAATAGCTATCACCTCAGCCTGTATTTCTCCAAATCAGCTGATCACTTATGGCAGCAGGCAGGGGAGGAGATTGTTGCTTCTTGTCTGTCAGCTTGTACCCCAGAAGGGGCGGGCATCTGGTTCTCCCCACAGCACGCCTCACATGGTGTTGACTGCCAGGGAGGGCTGGGTTTCTTGTTAACTTTTTTTTCTTGTCCTTTGCAGTCCACACATGTTGCTGACTCACAGGAAAGGCTAGCATCTGGTTCTTCCACCAGTGTCCATGCACAGTGCAAGACTCACAGGGAGTGCTTATAAGTTTAATTTTAAAGGTAGAATTGTTAACGGATCTGAATTTAAATAGATTGTTATTTCTTTTATAGTTATTTTGGCATATGAAGTATGATTTTTACAGCTTTGTTTATCTGTAGTCCTTCATTTTCTCATGGATATATTAGACTGTCTTATGTTCCCTAATTTCTGATAGTTTTTAGAACTTTCTATTCAGCTCAATTGTCTAATGTTCTTACCATATGCTAATATAACACAGCTAATTTTCACTTCATTCAAATATCCCACTATTTCTTAGTCACTTGCTTATCAAATTATCTGGGTTGATTATGACTTTTTAACTTTCTACTTAAAAACTAACATTTATAGCATATAGAATGTTCTAAATTAAATTACTGTTGGGATTTTAATTGAAGTATTATTATTTAGATTTGTTTTATGGTAAATGTTTTATTTGTGCTAGCTATCATTGTCTATTAGTGTATTATATCATTTTATTTAAGGCTTCTCTAATATATGTTATTTGTATTTAGAATTTTTCCATAGAAAGGTTTGTCTTTTGATTGATCTATTCCTAGATAGCTATTTTTTCTACATAACATAGTAATGTTTTATTTTTCATTCATTCTTCTTGTTATTTAGTACTACATAAGATACACTTTTTTACATCAATTGTATAAGCATTCAGTTTGCTAAATGTCCTTAAAGATGAACTTTTAGATTCTTTCAGTCATTCAGACTCTTCAAAGTAGTAGCTGTCTCTGCTTCCCCACATTGACAATGTGGTCTCTGCTTTTTTTTTTTTTGTACCCAGCACTGACAATATTTTTCTTACGAGAAAACATCCCTTATACAACATTTCTGTTAATGAGTGACTTACATTCATGCCTCAAAATCCAGGACCATGGAGCTAAAAATACCCGTGACACATTTGATGTTTTATCTTTGACCAAATATGTTGGAAATAAAAATAAAACTGATTGGTGCACTTGTAGTCCCAGTTACTCTGGAGACTGATGCAGGAACATCATTTGAACTCAGGAGTTGGAGCTTATCTTGGGCTACATAGAGAGGTCTGATCTCTCTTATAGAAATATAAAATTATGTTATTAGTATGTGGCCTTGCTATGTGTAAATTCAGAGTTAGACAAAATGGAAATCTGATTTTTTAATATCCCACAGCAATTTTGACTCACTACATGCTCCTATTTAAAGGTGTTCAATACTTTTCCATTTTTCTTGTAACAAGGACTACCTATCATTAATTCATTTATTTTCACTCAATTGTTAGAATAGTTGCTTAATGGAGGACCAAAGGAATGATGTGATTTCTGATATGCTTCATAAAGGTACACATTCTCCTTCAAATAAATTGAATAGAAAAAATAAAATTTCTTTAACTACATTCAATTTGACTTTCTTTGAACACTTTAATTATTCAGAAAAAATAAAAAGCTAATTGTAGTTACACTTCATTGAGCATTTACAAGAATCATTTGTGTTCTTGCTTCAGTGTTTTTTGGATAAGAATACTTACTTATTTTGGATATCAATCCCCCATTTTTTCCTCAGATCTTTTTTAATATGACATTAACAAGTCAAGGAAAGGTTAGGATTCCCTTCTGCCATTTATGATCTGAAAACAATGCTTGCTGTCATGATTTCTGCTCTTCTTGGCTCATGAAGCTGATGTCTGATCTGGTTTAACTCATCTGTGCTCCAGCACTGCCTTTTTTCAGCCCTGCTCAAGTTACTAGCACTCCGATCCCTCAGTGCCACCCCCCCCACTCAGCTGGTCCACTCTGTAGCACCAGAAACAAAGCCAGCTCATCTTCAGCTGAGCAATTGTTTTCTGTTTCTCAGTTGATTGCTTGACTATTTCTAAGAATACTTTTCTTCCTGTTGATAATTAGGGGAGGTAATTCAACTTAATTGCTTTTGTCCACTTTCCATGTTTCCCCCAATGATTATATGAAGAAACCATTGGGCAATGTTCTGCCACATACCCTAATAATGTTCGGCAGGAAAAACAGCTACTTTTGGCTTTAATGATACTAAATCATCTACAAAAGTGTTTTTTAAAGCTGGTATCTTAAGAAGACAAATGATGTTGAGAAATTATGTAAAAATCTATCCACTTCCTGTCCTCCCATTGCTTGTGCAATTCTTGGATCAAAATCAGCAAGACTCTTGGTTTTCATTTTCAGTGTGTTGATTCCCTACATAGTATTGCATGAGCTAACTTTTCTCCTTGAAGTGACAGGCGTCAGTTGGCTTGTTCCATCACTGACTGAGTCTACTCAACTGTCTCTTTGCCTTACTCTGACAACTGTTCACATGTGCTATGCAATTTTTCTCTGAATCACACTAAAGTTCTAACTAGTAATTCTCAACCTGAGCTATGCGATGCTGGTTCCCTGGACTGGTCTCTTAACAATGGCTCCTATTTTATTTGATGTTTAAAATGTCTCACACTTCCTTATAGTATTTTAGAAATTGTTTATCAAGAAACATTAGAGACAAAGTAAACAATGTTTAAGCTTCTGAAGGAGCTTCCCTATTCTTTTAGGTCATTAGCATGGCAATTTGAATCAAATTGTTCTGTAATTTAGATGGATTGTTGTCCCTTTAATTATATTCTGTTTACATGGAATTAAATTATTTTTGAGAATCGTAAAGTTTTTAAAAACAGGGTTTGAGCTCTGAAGGCTGAAAGTTTTGTCTCAGGTTTTCGGGTGTACCTTTCTACTTTAATAAGTCGTGTGCCTGTGTGTCCGAGATGTCCCTTCCAGTTCTGCCCTTTTCCTATGGTACAAGTGACACAAGGGCGATATCAGAACTTCAAAATATGACATAAGGAAAATATTATATGTTTAAACTTGTCTTATATGTTAAGTGCTTCTATAAAACTTGAAGAATGAGTTCTAGGAACAAAGAGGGTTAAGAGTAGGAACTATTTATTGAGAGATAGAAAGCTCCTGTCAGAGAAAAGGGAGGAGTCCTGAATGGCAGCTGAGGACCTTACTTTATAGGAAGATTTTTATAGAGCAGTATCCATGTGGGAATATTGTGGGTTACAGCTATGATTAACCAGTAAGGACCCTAAAGAACAGTATAGCCACTTAGGTAACAGTGATCCAGTGTGGAACCAAGTCATGTGACATGGGTGCACAGGAAAAACAAAGACCTCTGCTAGGATGTGATGGGTCTAGAGGTTTGGTCACCCACCAGGGTGACTAGTGTCTGTGTAGGCCTCATTAGGCCTGGTGTCTATCGTTTGATGTAGTGTACAGACCTGGCTATCTCTTCTTCAACTTGGGGTCTGGTCTCCAACAAATGTGCATCTAATAGCCGCTGAGATGTCCTGAGTTTTGTGCTGGCTCTCTACAGGACCCAGTCCTGTATGGCTGTCTGCACTACTTCTTCCTAATTTAGCTGTCTATAATAAAAGATGTTTGGATTAACCCTAAGGTTACCTGTTAAATTTCCGTACCCCAGTAATCTATGCATTTGCCAAAAGTTTGCACTTAATGATACAAGAAACATCACACAGAAGAAAAAAAATATATTAGTAGTTACACTAACAGCGATTCCTGGACATAGAAAGGCCCACCAACCAGAAGCTGGTGGTGAGAGAAAAAAGGAGGGGAAAGCAGAACTGCAGCAGTAAAAGTATTTATGCATTAGATTAGAGAGGCATTATGTTCTGAGTGAGCTGACAGTCAGTTGGTCTGATCTAAATCCTAACTATGCTTACAGGTCCTACAGTAAAGAGACTTTCTGGTTTCAGTGTGTTACTAAATTCTGTAGAGAAGTCTTATCAAGCTGACATGTCTGTGGCATTTGAAGTGTCCGCACATGATAGAAGGAATTAAGAAGAGGAAAAGAAAGGCCTTGCTCAGACATTCTTGGTTCACAATTGTCTCTTAAACATCACAAACTCATTCTTTTGACTTCAGATGACTAATGCCTTATATCTAGCAGGCCTGTTGTTAACTGTTATAGCTTTGTCTTCACAAGATATATGGCGGAGTTCTCTGAGTTGTACTGCTATAACACAGAACTAATAATAATAATAATTATTATTATTATTATTATTGTTATTATTATTTCTTTTTCCTATGGTACACACAGATGACACCATACCTGATATAACAGTGCATGAAGAAAAATCTCTGTTCTCTCTCATCCCAGCTTTTAAGCCTCAGTGAAGAATATGGAGTCTGCCGGTGATGCAAACTCTCTTTGATTCTGAAATCCCAGGAACTCTTAAGGTATCAAAGAAGCTTACAGTAAACTTTTACAAATTCATTTAAACCTCATCTCTTTCAGTTTGGCTCCTTCTTTCTTTCACTGCTTCACCAAAAAAAAAGTAGCTTTAAGTCATCACAGTTGTCAATTAAATTTACATTTATGAGGCTACTTTCAATCCTGTTATCTCACAAGATTTAAATAAACATGATTTTGAGAATTCATATTGGCCATACTGTGAGATTAAAGGAAGTTCATTCTTTCCTTTTTCTTTTTAACATTTTGGAATATTTTCCCTTCTCGTTATAATTTTTTGGAATTGTCTGAATATGGGTAACACTTTTTTCTCCATTTGTATTCCTTTTAGTTTAAATTTATTGGAGGAATTTAGTTTACAGAATGACCACATTTACATAAGGAATCTGTACCTTTACATATTGTGTCTTTGTTCAGCATTTTCCCCAGTTTCTGCCACCTCCTTTCAAACCCCTTTCCTATCCCTCTTCACAAAGCTGTTTTCATTTGAACTTTCCTTTCTCACTTTTTCTTTCCCCTCTTCTCTCCCTAATTCCTTTTACCTTTTGAACAGTTTCTTCCTATTTTGCAATATCTGTTGTATGTGTTGGTTCTTATTTACATTTTCAGTTTTTCACACCAGGGAGACAGTGGAATATTTACATGTGTGTCTAATTTACTTCACTTATGATTACGTTCTTAAGGTACATCCACTGAGCTACAAAAACATCTCAATTTTATCTTTCTTTATGGCTCAGTAGTATTCCATTATATATTTTAAAAACCACGTTTTTAACCATTCATCAGTTGATGGGCATTTGGGTTGTTCTCAAGATTTAACTATTGCAAACTGTGTTGCTATAAACATGTGTCCCTATATATCACCGTGGTATGATCCTTTTAAATATATTTTCATTGTTAAACTCACACTTAGTAGATTACACAACAATTTTGTGTTCTTATTATTTTGCTAAGTGGTTTTTTCAGTATATTTTCTGTATGTATTCTATACAATCTATCTTCATTAGTGTGAGGATATTGTTTATTCTTCATTTCTTAAATTCTTTGTTTTATGTTTTCTTGCCATCTCAGTTTCTCTTGTGCTTGCATATTATGAAATCCAGTCAAACTTTCAGGAAGAAGCATTGTTTAAATTTCTTGCCCCTAGAAGGATTGGACCCTCTGATATTCCTTCCTCCTTCTGAGTGGTAAGATAAATGAGTTCAGCGTTCCACCTTTATTTGACTCTCCCTGTTTTTATCTGCTTCAGGCTCACTCAGTATTTTTTGGTCCTACAAGGGCATAGTTTTGCTGAACACAGATGAGAGGCACTTCTAGTTTCTCTTCTTTTCTGCAGTCTCACTAACTTGAATATTGTGTCTCTCACCTCATTGCAGTGATGACTCCATGACAGGGCTGCATAATTTCCCCATTCCTTCCTTAATAACCTTGCCATTTGTATTAATAATTCTGGCAAGAGCCTTGGCATCTACTCCGGATTACTTCTGTCTGCTCTGGAAGTTGAGTTGCTGATTATCATCTAAGTTTGTGGGAGCATACATGACAGACAAAATTTTCACCTGTTGACTTCTAATATACATTACTTCCACATATTTTTGAATTTTACAAGAATGAAAATACAGAATATATCATTTTTGTCAGAATTATTTACATCTTTGCATATAATATTGTATTATGGTTGCTGTACAGGATTCTGTTCTCTTTCTATATAACTGAGATTGCTATTGTGTATAATGTTGTGGATAACCTTTCACAGAAATTTTCTTGTGGTGCATGTGGTTCTGTTGGGTTTATCCCAAAAGAATTCTTTAGTTTTATCTTTAGATGGTGTTACTAGTTTTCCAAAATCATCATACTATTAAACACTCTTTCCCTCAGTGAATGGAAGTGCTACTTGTTCCACAAATTCTCTACTACTCCATTACCTTTCTTTTCTTATTAAAAATATTTGTGTATTTGTAATGGTATCATCATGGTTTAATGCACTACTTTGATGAATAAAGAATGCTCACCATTTTCTTAACCATGTGGATATATCTTTTTGTATAAAGTGACTTTCAATTTCACAGCACGTGGCCTTTTTCTTATAATTTAAAAGTTTTTACAAAGCCTGTGTACTTTTTTTTGTCAAAGATCCTATTCCTTGGGAAGCAGACTCTCATGTAAAGCTAAGAAGGCAGGAAGTTTGTGGTTGAATGACCACAGGACTGTTGATTCTTCAGGACAACTCAGTCTTGAATGGTTCTGCATAACACTGCCAAATCAAGTTTTTATACCAATGCATGAAGTTATTAAATGAAGGCTCCCAGTACCAGTTACATTTGTAACAAGACTGTTGTTTATAAAGAGGGCCATTGTGAGAAGAGGAGAGTGGACCAGAAGCAGTCAATGGCTCAAGCTCTCAACATCTGATACAGTGAGTGCTGCGGGCAGGTACACTGTAGATTATGCTATTTTAGATACATACTGCTGCAAATCTGTGTCACCTCCTACATTGTGACTTTGTGACTTTGCTGTCTCATTTTGACTTCCTTCAATAAACAGAAGTCTTTATGTGTAATATGAATTTATTTGTAATGCAAATTGTATAAATCTTTTGTTAGTACATATTTGTAATTACATTCCATGTGTGGAGTTTGTACGAATACATAAAACATTCTAATTTCTTTCTCCATCCCTTTTCCCTCCTCTTAACCTTCCCTCCATCTCTCCATTCCTTTTCCTTTAAGAAATATCTGTCTCCTGGATTCTTTTTTTTTCTCCCTGCTTCTTTTTTTTCCTCTCTGCTTCTTATTAGTGATCTTTTATATTGCTCTTTCTTTATACCCTGGGTTTATCATGTAAGATGTTTAAATATGTTTGTCTGACTTATTTACAATTGTGATCTCCAGGTGCATCTCTTTTCCTACAAATGATGCAATCTTTAAGTTTATAGTAGTTGATTTGGGTGCTATAGTATAAAATTTTTATAGTGTTATAATTTTTAGATTTTTTTCTGTGGCTTCTCCCAGCTTTACTGTTCACTGTTCTGTTTATATCTATAATTCATCTTGAAGTGATTTTAGTGAGTGGTGTGAGCTACAAGTCATGATTCACCCTTTTACACATAACTCACGAGCTGACTCAGAACAAAAAAACTTTCACACTAATTTGACCATAAAAGAACTATTTGTGTAGGCATTGCTTGGCTTTCTATTTCTGTCTGTTTTGTTTGTTTGTTTGTTTTTTGCTTGCCTATATATAGTTCCTAATATCTGGAGGGTCTAAAATAATGTAATAACCCAAAAGAATGTGTGAATATTATTTGGATTCTAGTTCATTATATGTACTTCACTGTCCATTTAGTAAATTAGTAAAATTTAATTTTTGTTTTAGTGTGCTATTGAGATATTGTTACAGGATCAAATTCTATGGACATGTATTTCTTATTTTGTTAAAACAAATCATTGAAACCTGATTAGCATCTGAACTAACTGCAAGAAAAATGTGTGTTGGATAGCTACCAAACCCTCAGAACTTACCTCAGAATACCTTCCATGGAATTCTTCCGCACTTCTGTTAGTGATTATAGCTCCCTGGCATTATAGCGAGATGGGAAGAGACTGATCACTAGGTACTAAATTATATTTAGATGAGAGCAGAAAGTTTAGCAGTGCTATTATACAGCAGCGTGAATAAAGGTAATCACAAAGCGCTGTACATTTCAGAAATCTAGAGTAAAGCAGTCTGAATAGTATTAACACAAAAGCAACACATTTTTAAAAATGTAGATATGTTTAATCTGCTTTAAAAATCACATAGTTTATACATATATAAAAACATCACATGGGATCCACAAATTTGAACAATGTTAGGTTGTTATGTATAAGTTAACGTCAGTTTAGTAAAGAAATCAAGTTGAAATGGTTTATTGATTTAAGACACATTAGACATCAGAAGGAAGAATTTTATCAGGTAGAAAGAGAAACGATGCAAAGGTACAATTTTTGAAAATCATCGATATCAAATGTGTGTGAACAACAACAACCCCAAACAACAACATAAAAAAAACCTGACCGGGGATTTAGGTCAGCATCATAAGAGCCTGCCTGCCAAGCATGACGTCGTGAGTTCGATGCCCGGTACAAAAAAGAAAAAAAAATGTGTATGAACTTAACAAAAGAGTTTGAAAGTTATGCGAAGAAAAATTCGTCATTAAAAAATAGGTAAAGCCAGGGTGGGGCTCCTCCAAGAAGAGCACACAAAAGCCTGTAAGTCATTACATGGCTCCGGCTCATATTTCTCTTTGGAGTCACCTTCTCTGGCAAGACCCGCCTCCTCCATACGGAGGCTGTGCCTGACCCGCTGGGAGCCAAGGACCATCCAGAATCAGGGACCACAGTGCTGAAGGGGATAATAAGGCCCTTAGTGATGTGGCCTGTGACCCTCCAGCACAGTGTTGCGCTGGCCCAGTTGGGGATGATGTGTTCCTGTGGCAAGCCACAATTAAGGGGGCCTAGCAACTATCCTCATGACGGCAGTGTATTCTCGACAATTCATTTTCCTACAGACTACCCCTTCAAAATACTAACGGTAATGGCAGCGTTTATCTCCATGTTCTAAGATTGAAGTAGTCTCTTGCTTTAACTATTTCTAAAGTTCTTTTATCCATTATTTACTGCTATATGACCCAAACCCAGATGACCTCCGGTCAGAGACTGCACGGATCTATAAAACAGAGACAAGCACAGCAGAGAGTATCTCAAGAACAACTCAGAAGTATGTGATGTTATGCTTCCTTAAAGTGAAAATAACCCGCATTACAGCTGGAATAAACTTCAAGTTATTGCTCCTTTTCTGAGCTTCTTATCCAGCTGTGACCTTATCAGACCTCATCTTTTTAATTTTATATTTTGGCTACCTGCCTCATTCATGTACATGCTAGTCTAAGAAGACTTAAGTTCTTCCAGCTTTGGACAATAACTACTTGTAGAAACTGTAAAATAGTTATAAGAGAACAGTTCCCAAGATTCAGAACGTGTATTATGTAACCAGTGTCTTCACTCTAACTTGGTTGTGAGACTAAAGCATTCCTCACAGCTCTAACTGCTGAACAAGCCATCTGAAAGGGAGAGAGAGATGCTCGATTTTCTTGGCAAGGAAGCAGCATTATTCTAGCAGTATCCATTCTTGTTAAGCTTTCCACTGTTAGGGATTTGAGGTTATGTGATATATTGTATGCTTATAACTGATGTGACTGGAAAATTGGAATTGAATTTATAGTAACATCAGTAAATTTAGTAAATTTATAGTAAAATTTATAGTAACATCAGCAGAACAGAAAATAAATCAAAATTTATTGATGTCAATAAAGAAATGATCTGTTCTTGTTCTACACAAAGAGAATGGAAATTGGAACTCAAACACCCTTTGTAAGCCAAACTAAGGTCTCAAAACATTGGTGCTATTGGTTAATTTATCTTCCATTACACTGTTTAATATAGCACTGAGAAAATATTGCAATCAGCTAATAGCTATGCTGGTAATTGATTTATTTTTCTTCAATAAAGTTGCATAAACCAAAAATAAAAAGTAGAAAAATAAAAGTAAGTAAAGAAATTAAAAATTATAGTTGGATGTTTCAGCATACATCTCTCAGTAACTGTTAGAACAACACCCAAATTAAGCTTCTCTATCTCTGTGTCAGGGATGAGAGATACTTTGTCTCAGCAATAGGAAGTCTGGCCAGTACAGGAGACACAAACACTATCAGTCCACTTTATTTAGCATACAAAGGCCCATTCAACTAGAGTGAATTATTTTTGACAGAATTTGAAATCATTTTAATGGAGAAATGGTAGTCTTTTCAAGAAATGATAATGGAACACTTGACACACATACTTGAATAAACTACTCCTGACACAGATCTCATAATTTACACACTTTAGATAAAAGTTTATATAAAAATTAAAATGCAAAGTATATAAAGATGTAATATGAATAACCATTGAATGTTTTTGGCAAGAGGAAATATTATTGTTTATTTATAATTCCATATTTGTGTGAATGTCCTGACTCCTTTGAGTAAGCTGCTCTTTGAAAAATGTTATTTAGAATTAGTCAAATGGCAATGTATTTAAATTCCTTGGGTAGTTTAAAAAATTTATTATGAATATTATTTTAATTCTTGAGCATAAACTTTTTTGAGGTATGAATTACATAAAATAAAAATAAGTAAAAAATAAATACAACAAGTAAAATATCTAGGCTTTAAGAAGCACAATCATGGTCAGTTTTAAGCTCAGCCTTGTTAGAAGCTTCCTATCACAAGAGGCAAATATTCTTAGGATCTTTAACATTGTTTCTAAACTCTTTGGTGTTCTCAAAAAGATACAAGCTTTAGGAATAAACACCCTATTATTCAAGACTTAGTCAATGCCTGTATACCATCTATCCAGAGATGAGTGGAGAGAAGAAATGTGTAATATCTCTTTCTAACTTACATCACAGTAAGGGCAAACCTCTTTCCACCAAGACATACCAGTGGCAATTCTTCCTAATATGCAATAAGTTTCTTTGTATATTGGATATTATAATGCAGAAAGAGCATAGACTCCATATAAACTTTCTAATCATGTGAAAACTCACCCAAAGCCCCTTAGGAAGTAACTTGATTTTCAGCATGTCAGCATAAAATGATTAAGAGGAATGGGATAAGTCTAGGACTGTACCCCAACTTGAAAGAGGTAGAGAAAGCAGGCTTTCCTGCTTAGGCTTGGAGTTAGTTACACAATGGAAAGCAATTTGTTAGTGATGATACACAATCTGTCTTAAATCT
>PVJX010020824.1:0-31616 GCA_004027295.1 Dolichotis patagonum
TTCTTCTTCTTCTTCTTCTTCTTCCCCTCCTCCTCCTCCTCCTCCTCCTCCTTCTCCTTCTCTTCTTCCTCTTCCTCCTCCTTTTAAACAGATAAGAAAGGAGAAAATTCCCCAGGGCTGAAAGGAGAGCGGTCATAGTCATGGTGAAACCAGCCACCAGTCCCTCGCTCTTCATGGTGACAGCGGGGAGGTGCCTGGACAAGGGCAGTGATGTGCCCAGGAGGTCGCAGCCTGAGAGCTGAGAACATGAGTCCAGCTCTGCAGTGTGGCATGGAAACGGGGCGAGGCGGGGGAGAAGAATCCTGGTCCCTCTCGGTGTGGGGTGCAAGGAGCAGGGCAGGCTCAGCTCCCGCTGCAGCCCGGAGACGGGTTTGAGGACCACTTCCTGTCGGGTTGTGGACCGAGGACCCAAGACCGCGGGGACGAGGGGTGTCTCGGAGGGTATCCGCAGACTCCGTGGAGGAGAAGGGAGCAGAAATTCTGCTGCTGTGGGGTGTGTGTGTGTGTGTGTGTGTGTGTGTTGCACTTCGTGCACCCCGAGCTGGATCCACAGTGGTGCGCGGCTGAGTGTCTCAAGTTTTTCAGGCTATTTGCTGATCTTTGTAGGAAGCTACGTTGTGCTCATGTTGTCCAATCTTATCAAGCACTTCCATATATTTACATATTCTTCCCCACCCACGCATTAAAAAAATTATATTAGTTCTTAATATGTGCTCTTGGTCAGTGCAAAAGATGTGGCCAGTACGAAGTGCAGCTTCCTCTCAGCGTTAGCGCTGCTGTCAGTTTTTGGACCCTAAAATACTACAAGGGTGTAATCGAAACAGACGAGCTGCGTCCTTAGATGTGGACCATGAGTCTGCACGTAGACTTAGGCGTGCCCAGTGCGGGGAGGACCCCAACCCTGGCGCGGGAAGCTGCTCTCCGCCCTGTTCCCAGGGACCAGTCCGGCCGGGTTGGCAGCAGCAGCAGGGGCGGAGGGCGGGGCGTGGGGTCTGCCTGCTGCGGAGGAGCTGGCGAGCCAGGGCCCTGACAGACAGGGTCACAGTTTGACGGGCGTGGACAGTGTTAGGGGCCAACATTCTAACAAAGAGCATTTCTCGTGCTCACGTCGCATTTACTATTGTAAATATTCTCTGACCTTCTTTACTCTGCGTTTTTAAAAGTCCTTGTGTCCATAACACAATTTCTCATGAAATAACAATAAAACAAACAGCTGTCGTTACAGTTATTATATTAAGCAGGGCGGAGTCAAAGATCTTCAGGCCCCGAATAATCTGCTTGGTTTTTTTAGATAGTAAGGATTTAATCCAGGGCAACCTTTGAGCTGGGTCCCAGCCCTTCTTACTTTATTTGGAGACAGTTGACCTTGAATTTATGAGCCATTTCTGCCTGATGCAGCTGGGATTACGACCACACCTCTGAATAATGTACTTTTTTATTTTAAAGAGAAAGAGAAATTTCAAAACAAGATAGTAAGAGGGTAACAGTGATTAATGTATTGCATATTGTTATCTTTAAATTAGTTACTCAGAGTATGGGACATCGGCAGTTAGTTGTCCAAACAATATTAGCACAAAGCTTTCTTTTCAATGAACTAAGAAAAATTAGTAGTGTAACTATATTAACTATCATTTATTATTATTATTATTATTAATATTATTACTTTGCTTTTCCCTTTCTCTTCTCCATTCCCCATCCAGTGTCTGGAGTGACTGAGCAGTGAATATTGGCAGGAGTGTAAAAGCTAAACACAGGAGAGGATTTGGTGTGAGCTGTTTACCAGCTATAGCACCAGTGAAACCTTGAGGGACTGTCTTTTCCTGGCCCTGAGGTCCTGGCTGCCAGAATACTGAGTGTAAGAAGTATAGTCAGTGGACTAATCTGTCCTTTACCGAGGCTACCTTTAAGATTTTCTCTTTCTTTGTGAGCATATTTTTTGTTTATCTAGCTTGTGATTCTTTGTGCTTTTTGCATATGTGAGTTAATGTCTTTCATCATCTCTGCAGAATTAATGGCCACTCGTCTGTCATACAGCTCTCAGCTCCTTGTCAAAGCAAACCCCTCTTTATCCTGGCCTGTAATCTCGTCTCTCAGTTTCCCTTTCATATTTTCTGTATTTCATTTTCTCTTTATACTGCAGCGAGTCTTTTTAGTTAAAAAATGATACAGAATTTCAAAAAATAAGAAGTCAACACTGCATATCATTATCTTAGAAGTAGTTGTTCAGGTTGCAAGATTTAGGCATAAAGAATGATCAAACAATCAAACAAAGAAAACTCAAACGGTTCTTTTTGATGAATTTACGGGGAAGTCTTTTTGTTTTTAAGCTTTGTTTTCCAGGTCAATCATTTTCTTACTGTTTAGTCTATTACTAATATATTCAGGTTTTTAAAAACTTTTAAATTTTATAATTTTTTTGGACTGGGATTGAACTGAGAGCCCCCATCTACAGATATTATTTGAAGGTCTTTGCCAAGCTGCCCAGGCTGCCCTTGAACTTTCCCTCCTCCTGTCTCTGACTCCTGAGTAGCTAGGCTTATAGGAGGGTACTACCCAGTTTCCATTTTCAAATTAGATATTTTTTGTTGGATGTTTTCATATCTTGCAGATCATGTATTGTGTTTTCTCTTTCTCTGTAGATATTTTCAATCTTGACCTTATTTCTTACCATTATGAGTCTTTTTAAAAAATAATCTGCACCTGATTATTCTGAAATCTTTGTGATCTCTTTTTGCTGGCTGTTTGTGTTTCTGTTGTCAGTTATGACACTGTATTTTCTTTTGGTTTTTTTTTTGACTTATGCAATACCAGTTTTTGTTGAAAAATGACGTATTGGGTCCCCTAGGGCTTTCGGCAAGTTGCTTCTGTAGTTGGTGTATGCGTTGGCTTCTGCCAAATCTTTAGGTGCAGGAGCATCCTAGAGCCATTTTAACTACGTGTATAGATTGAGGTTTCCCGGGCCACCCCCACTAGGGGAATAGAACTGAAAATCCACACAAAGCTTCATTTGTGGTTGTTTTTAAGGGGTGGGTTTTTAAGCTCCACAAGCCCCAGTCTGCCCTGTGCGGAATCGTGTTCAGCAAAGGGCATCTACTCTCCTCGGGGCCGAACTTTAACGTGTGTGTCTCTAGTCGGTGTAAACGTGGCTGTTCTAACATGCAAGTTCTCTCTCTCTCTCTCTCTCTCTTTCTCTCTCTTCTTTTGTCTTTTTGGGACAGGGCCTTGCTATGCAGTTCAGACTGGCCTTGAGCTCACTTTATAACCCAGATTGGTCTCAAACTCACAAGGATCCTCCTGCCTCAGCCTCCCCAGTGCTGGGATGACAGGCATGCACCACCACGTCTGGCTTAAGCAATTCTTTCTTAAAAAGAAGGAAGAGGTGGTTAACAGGTTTTCTGCCAATCAATTCTTATTCATTGCATGAAGCGGAAAAATGAGTATAAATGAGCAAAATCGAGACAACATAACAGCATACCTGTTGACATACATCACTTTTAGATGATAAATTTATTCTAAAGGTACCTGTGACTCTAGCTGAGAGAAAAATATGTTCACAAATGTACTGCATACTTACAGTGTGTCAGACACTGCCGGGAACTTGGATTATTTCTATAATCAAGAAGCTTAAACTACTTGGGGACAATCTGGCTGTCTGTCTTTCTCTATGTTTTTCTGTCTCTGTCTTGTCATCTCTGTCTCCTCTCTCTCTCTCTTTCCCACAATGACTTGCACAAATGACCTATAGGAACATGTACTGGTGTATGCCATTTATCTGTATGTACCATAGATCTTTGGATGTTCGTGGGTAAAGGAAGCATCTATATATACCCAAAGAAGCCGGTAATGAAGGCAACAGTTGTGTGAAATATTCTGCATGCTTAGTTTCCATTGGAACTCGGAAACCACCAGGATTCCTGAAATTTTAAACCGGAACACAGATATTCCATATATCGCACATCAAGTACTCACCAGTAGCTGAGCCTCGGGTGTCTGGAAGGTAATAAAACTGGTGCAAATGGGCTCCCCATTTCTTGTCCAAGAAAAACCTGCTAATGGCTTGCTGATGAGCTCACCAGGGCCAGCGTGCTCTGGGTTGCCCTCTTTATCCCGAGTCAGCAAGCATAACATTTTGTTAACCTATTGACACAGAGGAAATTTGTTTTCCATCCGACCTTTTACAGTAAGTACTCAAAAATTACTTTCTCTCCAGCTATCAGAATTAATGAATAAACTACTTGAGCTTAACACTCTTAGGAACAGTTTACATTTTTTGGGTTTTTATTCCTGATCCTTTTGTTTTTTTTTCTTCAGCCATTCTTTCCCTACGAAGAAATTTTAATCTTTGCTGAAATTTTGCAAGATTGGCTTACAGTCACACTCCTGAGCTATCTGGGACCAATCACAGTCACTGGTTATTCTGCAGATATGACATTTAGAATTGGGGAACTGTTCATATGGCAATACCAATTCTACTAATGAAGAATTTATAAAGTCAAGGCCAGCCTGGACTATTGTGAGACCCTGTCTCAAAAAATAGAAAACAAACAAACAAAAAAAGAATTTATAACCATTTATATACGGTAAGATGAATATTTACCTTGGGGCTACATATGAATAACGCGTTACCTGGCAAAATAAATGGTGAAACAAAAATATATGGCGATTCTAAGCCTGAAAATAATCTTTCCTAAAATAGAAAAGTGAATCATTAATTTTCACTGTCATTCTCTATTAAAACTTAGTGCTAAGTCTCCCCAGGCACCCAATTTTTAAATGTATTCCAAGCCTGGTATGGTGGTGTACACGTGTAATCCCGGTACTTGGAAGGCAGGAGAATGGCTGTGAGTTTGAGGCCAGTCTGGGCTACAAACTGAGTTCAAGGCCAGCCTGAACTGAATAATGAAATCCTGTCTCAAAAATACAAAACTAACTAAATAACTAAGTAAATGTATTCCTTTAAATTATCATACATATCAAAATTATTGCAAGATCAGCCTTTAGTATGTTTCATGATTTTTTTTTTAAATTTGAAAGAGAATAAAACAAAAGGGGGCAGTACAGAGCAGATCAGAACAGGACAACATAGGCAACACAGTACTTTACATTAAGTCAACTGGACATCAGCAGTAGCTAACACCGTATCTCTTACTCTGCTATAGTTGAGCATAGTTTCAAATACAATAATATCAAACATAACACAATAGTATTAAGCCATGCATAGAGTGAAAGAATTACAGGGCTTTCTGAACCAAATAACAGAAAATGATCAATGGGTACTATAATATCTCATTTTTGATAAAAAAGAAAAAAAAATTGTTTGAACTATCACACATATTCAGAAGTCCTACCATGCTCCTTCCGTTCCACCACCATTGGTTCCATCCACCACACCGCGTCCCACTGGAACCCGAACATGCATGATAGCTCAGGAGACGCTCTTGCTTCTGGTTTCCCCGCCCTGGGGTGGCCGCAGCTCCCCAGACCACAGTCACTTTCCAGGGCAGCAGGCTGCTTACTGGTTGGCTCAGCCCCCTAAGTTCCAGCATGGCGGGGATCTCAGGAGACGCTCTTGCTTCTGGTTTTCCTGCCCTGGGGTGGCCGAGGCTCCCCAGACCACAGTCACTTTCCAGGGCGGCAGGCTTGCTTACTGGTTGGCTCAGCCCCCTAAGTTCCAGCATGGCGGGGATCCCAGGAGACGCTCTTGCTTCTGGTTTCCCCGCCCTGGGGTGGCCACGGCTTGCCAGACTACAGTCGCTTACCAGGGCAGCAGGCGGCTTACTGGTTGGCTCGGTGCCCAGAGTTCCAGCCCCTTTAGTATGTTTCAAACTACATAAGTTCCCTAAGTAGGTCCAAATTCGATGCTAACTTTTAGTGAATATGCTTTTTAATGGCTTGCTCTCCTCAGAGGTTTCAAAGATGATTATCCAGCTCAATTCCAATTTTAAATACTTCCATGAAAACGAACTTCTACAAATCTCTACAGACTATTCTAGCATTTACTGTCCTGTAGTTACTGTCCTAACTTGGCGAAGTCAAGTTGATTCACATTTCACGTATCATGATTGTGCACTGTCTACGGTTTTAACAGCTGCCATTAAGAAAGCGCATAGCAAGATTATGCTGTTATCTGTTATAAAAGTTCTATAGACTTGGAAGAACCAAGAGCATTCTGGATTGTCGTCAGGAAAGTCACCGTTCCATGTGGGAACATGCTTCCTCTAGTCTCTAAACTGTGTGTTGTGTTACCCACGGTTCATTTTACAGTCTAAAGCCTGACAAATTGTACTATCAGCAGCGTTTCTTCCAGCTGAATATGCAAAGTAGCTTTTTGTTCTCTCCCTGTCTGACTATCTAGCTCCAACAGGCTTACAATGGAACTAGTTAAGGCCTCATTAAGTATTCTTGTAATGGAGAAGTGACTCATTTACAAAGCTGAAGATCCCGCTTAATTGATAACTATTTCTGTTGTGAAGGATGTTTATACAATATTTTCCTTAAATGTGAACTTAATTTGGGGGGATGATGAGTTTAGACTCCTTTTTAATTATTTATAGGCCCACATCCCAGACAGTCAGTCTTTCTCTCTCTCTCCTTTCCTTTCGAAGGCAGAACATAGGCCCTGCACGGGAATTCTTAAGAAATGTCAGAGGACTGGTTTGATGGAGAGGTTTGTAGTTACAGAAAAATATTTTAAAAACAGAAATGCAGCCCTTCCAAACCTGGTTTAGTGCCCAGAATAACTTGTTGGTTTTGTTTTTCATTTTCAACATAAATATGAACTGCCACTGTGTAACTGAGTCACAAACATTGGAACTCTGGAATTTTCGTGCTGAAATATTTCTCTGTGAAAGAATCCTGTCTTACCAAACAGAAAGATTTTGTTACTGTTTGTTTGAAATAAAGTGGGAAAGCCTTATATTACACACATAGTTCTCTGCTGGTATTTTACGTATCTTGTGTCCATTCTTACTTCTCTCCTCCTCTCATTTCTGTGTTCTCCAGAATACCCAGGGCAGTCTGTACATGCTCATGCATACTGAGGAATATGGCTGGTTTTGAAGCTCGGTTCTGTAACTTGTCGCTCTGTACTTTTGAGATTCATGCGAATCTCTCACATCCCAATTCTGTTTTCTAAAAGCTGTTAACTGTTGGTAGACAAGCCACAGTGATAAAATCAGCATGGCACTGGCAAAAAAATAGACCTGAGGACCAATGGAATAGATCAGAAGGTGCAAGTATAGGTGCAAACACACTCAGCCATCTGACATTTGACAAAGGGACTAAACATGTTCACTGGAAGAAGGATAGCCTCTTTAATAAATGGTGTTGGAAAATTGGCTCTCCACATGTAGAAGACTGAAACTAGATCCATGCTTATCACCATGCACAAAACTAAAATCTAAATGGATCAAAGACCTAAACATTAAAACAGAAACACTAAATCTAATGGAAGATAAGGTAGGTAGAAGTCTTAGAAACATAGGGGCAGGCAGAGATTTCATGAACAAAATGCAAACTGCATGGGAAATGCTTCAGAGAATCAACAACTGGGATCTCATATTGTTGAAAAGTTTCTGGATTTCAAAAGAAATTACCAACAGAGTGAAAAGAAAACCCACAGAATGGGAAATAATTTTAGCCATCAACTCCTCAGACAAAGGACTTATATCAAGAACATATAAAAAACTGAAAAACATCAAGCCCCCTAAATTCAAAGACCCTTTCCAAAAATGGACATCTGAGATGAACACACAGTTCTCAGATGAAGATATTCAAATGGCAAATAAATACATGAAGAAATGTTCACCATCACTGGTCACTTAAGAAATGCAAATTAAAACAACACTGAGATTTCATCTCACTCCTGAAAGAATAGCTGCCATCAAGAAATCAACTGATAACAAATATTGGCGAGGCTGAGGGGGAAAAGGAACATTGCTCCACTGCTGGTGGGAGTGTAGACTGGTGCAACCACTATGGAAATCAGTATGGAGAATTCTCAGAAGACTAGGACTGGAAGCTCCATTCAACCCAGCTATTCCCCTCCTGGGTATTTTCCCAGAAAAACTGAAAAGATCATATCACAGTGATATATGTGTACCCATGTTTATAGCAGCACAATTTGTAATAGCTAAATCTTGGAAACAACCAAGATGCCCATCAACTGCAGAGTGGATGAAAAAGATGTGGTTTTTTTATACAATGGAGTATTACTCGGCTATGAAGAAGGATTATTTTGAGGCCTTCATAGGTAAATGGAGACAGCTTGAGACTATCCTCATTAGTGAAATAAATAAGAATCATATTTATAAATATTGCATTGTGTCTCTAGTGTAAAAAGTAATAAGAAATGTAAGAGTAATAAAACTCAAAATGTGCAATTGCTACTATAAAAAACAGAGGAAAAGAAAGTGCTCTAAAAGATATAATTACATGTATGTTTAAGTGTGTAAGATGAATGACCATATTACTGTATTTGTGTTATATCATGGAGCAGAACTGTTGACAGTCTCATTGCTTGAATGTGTACTTTGTATTTTTAACTTTGTAACTTGAACAACTATTTCCAAGATGACAGTATGTAAGTTATCAAGTAATGATTTTTTAGTATTTTTTGTTCTTTTCCTTTTTTCCTTGGAATTTTGTATTGTTGCTACCCTTTTTTCTATTTTGCTTGTTTTGTTTTCTTTTTAAATAAAATTTAAAAAAAACTGTTGGTAGAGCCAGTGAGCTAATGTGTGAACCCTTAGTATCATTGTTTTAAACAGGTGTTTGTTAAGCATCTCCTGTGCTATGCTATTTGTTACAGTTTATGTGTAGGTGTCCCCTAAAAGCTTCATGCACTTCTAGGCAGGGCTTTTGGAAGGTGACTGGCTCATGGGCCCAAGGCTGACTGCTGTCATGGGGTCTGAACGGAGGAGGCAGTCTCGGGGGGCAAGCCTGAGGGGTTCATTTCCCTCCCCAGCCCCTGTGCTGCGTCTCTGTTTCCTGTTCGCCCTGCGGTGAGCAGCTCTGTGGCGCTGGACCATTCTGCCTTGAAGCCAGCTGATGACTGTAGGCTGAAGTCTCTGCAACCTGCGAGCCCAAATCAACCTTTTCTCCTCTAAGTTGTGGGCGTTGGGTACTAGGTCTCAGGGATGAGAAAGTGACTAAGACACCAACACTCTGCTAAACCTGCAGGTGCCACCTAAGTTAGGCATGGTCACTCCTTTCACAAGAATTCCAAGTTTGGTGAAAGATGCAGACAGAGACAGGTTGCTGTGATACCTTACGATCACTGCCAAACGGGGGTAGTGTGAGGTGCCATGGAGGCTTCAGGATGGACTTCCTCCCCGCTGAGGGAGGCTCAGTGAGGACTCAGCTGAGACCTGACAGCTGCCGTATGACCTTGCCATGTGACCGTGACTGGGGCAGAGGAGCAGAGTGTCAAGCTGATGGCATGGCCAGAGACCCAGGAGGAGGAAGCACCACAGAGGACGGAGCGCTTGGCACACCTGAGGAATTAATGAGGCTGGTCTCGTACTCCATCCTTTTCAGGGCTGGACACATAAGGCTGCTTTATTCAGAGAAGAATAGGGAGCCAGAGAGGGTATGGAGGAGAAGAGCAACATGTTCAGATTTTACTTTAAAAATCAATCCCTCTAACTCCCCCTGGGACAAGCTACCTGCTGATTCCCAGAGGCCAGTGCAGCATTGGGGGAGAGATGGTAGACACCTTGGAACTTGAGTGGTAGGAGTGAAAGTAAAGAGGACTTGAAAGCCCAAGAGACATGGACAGGGCGAGACTGAGAAGGATTTGGTAACAGGGAGCCAGGTATGGAGTGACAGAGAGAAAGGAGGCTGACAGGTGGGTCCCCAGGTTTCCGGCTTCCTCGGGTGAGTGGTACCATGGACTGGGACAGGGGACACCAGATATAACGGAGAGACAGTGGCTATTCTTGTCACCCAGTGTATTCTTGGTAATTATGTCCCAATTTTTCACTAAGGATGGCTCCCTCCTCAGTACCCATGCAAATCATATGAGCTGGGATTCACGAAAGGAGCAGAACTAAGATGAAAGGGCTCATCAGGTGGGTGTGTAGAAGGGGCAGAGGCCCTAGGGCTGACTGCGGAATCAGAGGCGGGAGAACCCAGAATGACCCTCCGCACCTTGGGGCACGGGAGGGTCCCTAGCACAGGTGACAGGCCTGGAAGCTCACTGTGGTCACCGGGATGGGTCAGTGTCACCAGGTTGAAGAATCACCACTGGAGACCAATATCCAAAAGCCATGATGCAAAGCGGAGTTCCTCCAAAGCAAGGGCAGGCTTCCTTCTTCTTTTTCTTTTTCCTCCATCCAGGTCACAAAGCCGCTAGTTGGTGCCACCCACATTCCAGGCAGGGCTTCCCTGCTTCCTCGGCAGCCTGCGTGTCAGTCACCCGCAGAAACACCCAGAGCCACACGAATCCACGAGGTGGTTCTGACTCAAGGCAGGTTGACAGGTCACCACCCACAATCCCGTGTGTGTGTCCAGAGGGAGTAGACTCCGCCTCCAGTTCCCAGGCAGAGCATACAGGCTGGGACTGGCCAGCGTGGCGGTGTCCCAGCCACATCTGGCACCCTTCACAGAAATACATTAAAAGCAGCCTTCAAAAACTGCTCATGTTGATTGAATCTCCAGGACACAGAATTTATAATATTGTTTTATGATGGTCACCCAGAGTTAACACAAGAAAGTGCAAGAAATTTATCCACAACACTAGAGATATAAAATATTCAGTCAAGGACCTGAATCCCACAGCAATGTCCCACATGAGTCCAGATGAAGACCCAGAGCCCATGACAATGCCTCACTCGAGTCCACCTGGAGGTCTAGAGCCCACAGGAAGGACTCACGCCAGTCTGTTTTACGGATCTGCGCTGGGAAGGCCCAAAGGTCAGGGGTGGAAGCTGGAAAGTCTATGCCAGCAGGGTGAAGGAGCTGTGCTGAGGGTTCTACACCGGAGCCAAGAAGTCAAAGCTCAAAACAAAGACCAGGGCTGTCCTGAAAAGCACCACAGCCCTCCTCAGCGACATGGAGGCCCCGAGCTCCTCTGACGACAAGCATAGTCAAGTACATAGTCAAGTACATGCCAGGAAGCCAGCATGATGAGTTTGTCCTGGAGATTAAGCGGCACACGTCTTCCCCTCTGGAGCCAGAAAGTGATGCTCGATGTAAGAACCAGAGCCCCCCCAAAGTGAACCACAGCCACTCTCACCAGCAAGGTCCTGCGCTCCTCCAATGACAATGGTCGAACTCACACTGGGAAGCTAGTCATGACGAGCTCCTTCAGGAGAGCCAGCGGCTCGAACAGCAACACTTAGAGAAACCACGATGCCTAGCTGCTCCTTCTCCACATCTCTCTTTACGCTGGCAACTTTCCTCGGGCGGACCATCTGCATTCAGCACCATGCTGATTTAATTCAGCTGGCGTTGAGTTGCCCATCAGTTTTTAATCCATAGCAGCCTCCAAAGGGTGTCTGTATCCTCCTCTAGATGTAGATTTTGCGTTATTTGTCAAAAGAGACTCTTGTGATTAAGTTAAAGATTTGGGAAGTGGGGTGATTATCCTGGGTTAAGTAGGTGTGCTCAGTATAATCTCACAGGTTCTCATAAAAGAGAAAGAAGAGATTGGAGTGACACCATTTTGAAGCTGGAATATATAGACAGACACTGGAAAAGGTAAAGAAAGAAATTTCCCCCAAAAGCCTCCACAAAGAGCACACACTTACCCAAAATTTACTTTAGTCCCACGAAACTTATTTTGTGGGACTATGACCTCCCAACTGGAAGAGAAGAAATTTATGTTGTTTTAAGTCATCAATTTTTTTTTTGTAATTTGCTAACACAATCATAGGGAACTAAGACACCATGGTAATATATAGCCATTTTGACAGCTTTATTGAAATATAATCCATACATCATAAAACTAGCTCACTTAAAGAATGAAATTCAGTGGTCTTCAGTGTATTCACAGACATGCGCAGCGAATCTGGAAACATTTTCATCGCTGCAGAAAGCTCTCACATACCGCTTTGCTATCGATTTCCAAATCTCCACAGTCGGCTGTAAGCGACATACGTTCTGCTTCTTTAGAGTTTCCTATGTTGAATACTTCGTATAAGTGATCGTCTTTCCTGCTTCACTTACGTCACTCAGCAGACTGTTCCAGTCCTCCCATGTGACAGCACTTACGATCCTGCACTGTCTCTTGGGGTGAGTGTTACTCTGCTTGCAGGTTATGCCACACGCTGTGTAACCATTTGATGTGCATTTGTGCTATGGCTCTTATGAACAGTGCTGTTGTAACAATATAAACACTTGTATACCGTTTTGTGTGTGTGTGTGTGTGTGGACCTATGATTTCATTGATCTTGGGTATATATCAAGGAACAGGATTGCTGGGTCTCATGGCAACTCTGTGTTTAACTATTTGAAGAACTCCCAGTCTGATTTCCCAAGTGACTGCATTATTTTGATTTCTGTTGCTTTCTTTTCTTTTCTGTACTTGGAATTGAACCCAGGGCCTTCGTGTTAATGGCTTTCGGTATCCTGTAGAGATTCTTTCCAGGTTCTTGGAAAGGTAGCAAAGATTTATGCTTATTAAAGGTTGAAAAAGTACTGTGCTCCAGGCTGGGTGTGGTGGCGCTCACCTGTCATCCCAGCACTCGGTAGGCTGAGGCAGGAGGATTGTTGCAAGATCCAGACCAGCGTGGGCTACAAAGTAGCTCAAGGCCAGACTGAACTGCATAGCAAAAACAGGCCACAGGAGGGTTTTACAGCAGCCATGCGGTCAGCGGTGGGGGTTGCTTACATCTCCCTTCCTAGACCGCTTTTCTCCCCAGCTAACCAGGCGTTTGAGATCCTATCGGTGGTTTGAGGCGTTTGAGTTGTCCTATCGTAAACTCACTTGGCCTGACGTCAGATCTAAACTGTCCAACCGAAGCTCAGTTCTGTGCCAGTTGTACATAAAGGACTGAAGATAGCGCTTTCTGATTGGTCCCAAGTGCAGAGTTTGGGAACTGTGATTGACAAGTCACACCCACCTGCACAGTCAGTTTCTCCACTCTTATCTCCTACCTGACCAATGCTGAGCTATGTCCCCAACTCCTTCTGCCTTAAAAACATAACATTTGAGACAGAGATTGGCTGAGTCTAAGTTGCCTAGGTTGGGCTCAAACTTCTGATGATCCTGACTCAATATATCCTGATCCCATACTGCTGTGACTCCAGCCACATGGCACCAGGAGGATATGGGTTCTGATTCCCCACATCCCCTCGAACGCTGCTACTGTCAGGTTTTCTGGCTCCTCTTCCTGGCGGAGGTGCAGTGGTATCTCACTAAATGTTTCGATTTGTGTTCTGCTGACGGTGGTGGCTCAGTCACCAGCGGATGGGAGTGGAGAAGGGGAAATTCCTATGTTAATCTTCTTCTCTGTTCTCTGGGATCTCAGAGTGGGGCTGTGTTTGTAAACGGGCATTTCAAGAGCTAATTAAATTAAATTGAGGGCGTTTTAGACGGGCCCCTAATTCAATCCACTTCTGTCCAAGATGGCCATGTATAAACCAAAGAGCGTGGCTTAGAAGGAAAGAAAGTCTCCAGCTCACTAACCTTGGATTTAAGGCCTCTAGAACTACCAGAATATACATTTCTGTTGTGTAAAGCACAAGTCTATAGTATTTTGTTACAGTGGCCCTCGAAGGCTAATGGCTAGTGATGTCAAGCACCTCTTCATTTGTGTATTTTCTTTGCAGAAATGTTTACTCAGTCTTAGCTTATTTCAAAATTGAGTGAATTCATTGCAGCATTGGAAGTATTCTTTTATATGCTGGATACTGTCTCCTTCTGAGGAAAATGATTTACAAATATTTTCCCCAATTCTGTGTCAAATTTTTACTTTTTTGACTTCTCTCTCTACAAACATTTTTACTTTTGGCAGTGTCTAACTTTTCTAGCTTTTTATTTTTTTCTCATACTTTTTGTGTGATACTCATTTCCAGATATCAGGATGTGAACACAGTATTTCCTGCTGCATTTTCTTCTAGGAGCTTTGCAGTTTTAGCCTCATATTTGTGTCCTTGATCCATCTTGAGTTAATTATTGTGTGCAGTGTGAGGTAAGGCTAAAGTTTCAGTCTTTTCCATGTGGCTACGCAGCTGAGTCAGCACCATGGGCTTTAGACTATTTTTTTCACTATTGAATTGTCTTGACATCCTTGTAAAAAGCTTTTGATCACAGGTAGGTGATTATATGCTTGCTAGGCTCCTGCTATGTAGTTAAGGCTGCTTCAGCCTCCCAGAGCCCTCTGGAACTTCTGGGACACCCAGGTTGTTCTCGAACCCCAGCAGTCCTGCCTCAGCCTTCCTAGCATTGGGATTACAGCCTGCAGCACCGTGCTTGGTTATGGATTCAGCTTTATTCCACTGATGCATCTGCCTATGTTTATGTAAGTACAACAGTGTCTTGCTGAATGCAATTTTGAGTCAGTTTTAAATCAGGAAACTTCAGTCTTCCTATATTCTTATTTTTCAAGATCACTTTGGGTATTCTAGGTCACATGCAATGCTGTGTGAATTTTAGAATTATATTGTCAATTTCTGCAAAGAGGTGAGCTGGGATTCTGACAGGCCTTGTGCTAAATCTGTAGATCTGTTTGGAGACTGTTACCGTCTCATCCATATTAAATCTTCCAATGCATGAACATGAATGTTTTCCCATTTATTTGTATTTTGTGTTGCCATTGTTTCAGTGCTGGGGATAAAACCCAGAGCCTTGTGCATGCTAGGTGGGTATTGTATCACCAAGTTCCATCCCTAGCCCTGGACCATTTGTGTTTTACCGTTTTTGGCTTTGAATTTTTTTTGTTAAAGAAGCTAATCCTTAGCTGGTTGGTCTTATAAGTAGAATTGTTTCATTGACTTCGTTTTTGGGTGACTCATTGCACATGGAACCTTCAGGAGGTGAACCTCACAGGAAGGTCCTGGGTGTGTGTCCCTGTTATACAGCCATGCTGGCCCTTTTTGCTTGCTGGCCAGGAGGTGAGAATTTTGCTCTGTCCTGTACCACCAGCTATTGCTGTCTGGTCCGAAAGCAACAGGTCCATTCAAGTGTGACCTCCAGAACTGGGAGCCAGAGTAACCCTTCTCTTTTCATCAGTTAATTGTTTTAGGTAATTCGTTATAGCAGCAGAAAGTTAACTGACACCTTCTGTTATTGGCAAATGTGTTATATTTGAATACATTATAGGTCCAACAACACATTATAAATATTATTTTTACAATAGCTTAGAGAAGAAAGGGAAGGCAACATGCAGTCTTTTATGGCTGTGTAATTACTTTTACTGTTACTTTTTAGAAGTGTACAAAAGGCCTGGCTGCTAGCTACCTTCTGCCTGCCCTGCCATGGACTGTTTCTCCTCTGTGATGCCCCTTTGCCGGGCTTCCCAGCTTTGCAACCAGATGATTATGGACTGAAACCTCCACAGATTGTGAGCTAAATAAATCCTTCCTCCTTTAACTTTGAATGTTGGATATTTTGGCTCAGCAACGAGAAAGGTAACTAGATTTTCTCTTTCTTTCTTTCTTTCTTTCTTTCCTTCCTTCCTTCCTTCCTTCCTTCCTTCTTTTTTTCTTTCTCTCTGACTTCCTCCCTTCCTTCCTTTCTTCCCACTGGATGGCTATGCAGGTGCTCCACTACTGAGCTCTGTCCCCAGCTCCTGTTCAGAATTTTCACTGGGTTCTTTTAAAATACTTTCTATTTCCTTGTCAACACTTTCTATTTGGCATTACATTATAGCCCTAACTTCCCTTATTCTTTTGTTATTTTATGACTTCTTTTGCTTTGGAATCATGATGCTCCATAGTTGAAAACGCTGTTTGAAATGATTTATAATGGGTACTTTAAAAACTCTGTCCCATCTGGCAGCTGTTCGGTTTGATATGTAGTCACTTTCACAGGCCGTTTCTGTCACCTCCTGGCCTTCAGTGTGAGGGCCACTCTTCCCCACATCTTTGCATGCTTCGTAAGGTTTTCGATAGCGGTGAAGATGATAGGGGACGTTCTGCCGCTGGTCTCCCGAGACTGGTTTCTTCTACTTGTGGCTCGCTTGTGTGCTGGCTGGTCAGGTTGTTGGAGTGCAGCGTGGCGTCCCTGAGGACCAGGTCCACCAGTTGCCCTACTATTTTTAGCAAAACTTGCAACCTAGATTGTTTCTCAGCCCGACTCCTAAAATTTGTTCTTCTTAGAAAGGACCTCTCCTGAGATTAGTGGGGAGATTTGTCTTGACCCTGGGAGGGCTCACCCCAGGGCTCACCTCATTTCCTGCTTCTCCACAGCAAACCACTCCACTTCTGGTGTGGGCTGTTCCCAACCAGTCTGTGAGAGTCCCCATGGCCTTGTGCCACACCTCCATTGCTTTATTTGAAAGATAAAGAAACAATAAAAACAATGATACAGAGTTTCTTAACAAGATAATAGGAAACTAACAGTGGTTAATATATTGCATATTGTTATCTTCGAAGTAGTTGCTCAGATTGCCAGATACAGGCATGCAAAACAGATCAAACAACATAAGCACAAACCATTCTTTTCAATGAATTAAAAGAAATTGTATATATTTCCTTTTCCTTTCCTTTTCTCCTTTCCCTATTCCAGTTGTTCTTTCCTTTTGAGCACTTTCCCTTTCATGATATCTACTGTAGAATTTGGATCTTACTTACTCTTTTATTTTTTATACTAGGGAGACAATATGATGTTTATGCATGTGAGTCTGATTTATTTCACTTATGAGTATGGTCTCTTGTTGCATCCATTTACCTATAAATACCTTCTTTATAGCTGAGTAGTATGCCATTGTGAAAACATCCCACACCTTTAGGCTGGGGGTATACCTCAGTGGCACGGCACCTGATTGGCAAGCACAGGTCTTGAGTTTGATTTTTGGCTCAAAAAATATCGTATCTTTTTTATCCATTTCTCAGTTGATTGATGTTTGGGTTATTTTCAAGATTTAGGTATTATAATTGTGTTGTTATAGACATAGGTGCACATATATCACTGGATGTGATGTTTTTAATTCTTTTCGGAAGATACCCAGAAGGAGAATAGCTGGTTTGAATGGGACTTCCAATTCTAATTTTTGAGAAATCTTCACACTGATTTCCACAGTAGTTGTACCAGTCTACACTCCCGCCAACAGTAGAGAAGGGTTCCTTTTTCCCCTACACCCCACTAGCATTTATTGTTGGTTGATCCTTTGATGATAGCCATTTTTGGTGGGGTAAGGTGCAATCTCAGTGTTGTTTTAATTTGCATTTCTCAAATGACTAATGGTGTTGAACATTTTTTCTTATATTTATTTGCCATTTGAATTTCTTCGTTCAAGAAGTATGTATTCATCTCAGGTGCCCATTTTTGGATTGGGTCTTTGAATTTTGGAGGCCTGACTCTCTTCAATTATTTATATGTTCTAGATAGAAGTCCTTTGTCTGAGAGATAGTTGGCTAAATTTTTCCCCCAATCTGTGTGTTTTCAATCTGTGGGCAATTTCTTTTGATGTGCAAAAACTTTTTAATAAAATGAGATCTCAGTTGAAACTCTTTGAAGTATTTCCTGTGCAGTCTGGGTTTTGTTCATGAACTCTCTCCCTACCCCTATGTCTTTGAGATTTCCACTTTTTCTTCTAGTAGACTTAGTGTTTCTGTTTTAATGTTTAGATCTTTGATCCATCTTGACTTTAGTTTAGTGCATGGCGATAGACATGGGTGTACTTTTAGTCTTTTGGATGTGGAAAGCCATTTTTTCCCCAGTATTATTTATTAAAGAGGCTATCTTTCTTTCTGTGAATATGTTTGGCCCCTTTGTCAAAGATAAAGTGTGTGTAGTTGTGGCTACATATTCTAATTTGTTTCATTGCTCCTCAGGTCTGGTTTTTTTTTTTTTTTTGCCAGTAGCATGCTGATTTTATCATAGTAACTTTGTAGTATAATTTTAAATCTGGGATTGTGATGCCTCCTGCTTTGCTTTTGTTGCCCCAGATTGCTTTTGCTACTCTAGGTTTCTTCTGGTTCCAAATAAATTTTAGGAATGATTTTGATCAGGATTGCACTAAATCTATATAGCAGTTTTGGGAGTATGGCCATTTTCACAATGTTGCTTCTTCCTATCTGTAAGCAAGGAATAGCTTTCCATTTCCTGACATCCTCTTCGATCTCTTTCTTCAGAGTACTGTATTTTCAATGGATAGATTTTTAACATCTGTTTGGCTCAGTCACCAGTCCTTTGGTGTAGGGCTGGGATGGGATTATTACCTCCAAGCTTCTGGGTATAGTTACAGAAGAGAGCACAGCTGGTTAGAGCAGAGATGACACCTAGCTAATGTAGTGAAATTGGCAATAAGAATAGCATTAAGCACAGCTTAGAAACTGACAAACTATGGTAACAATTGGTTTTGTGCGTTAGACCATAGGAGCAAAGTCTATAGTTATAGAACAGAATCGATCATAAATGAGGACTTTTTATGCAGTGTTTCCCCTTGGTAGGGTGGTGAGAAACTTAGGATAGTGTGTAAAACAAAGGTAACTGGAAAGGAAGCAGGGGTAAGGCTGGAGGACCCAGGGTGGCCACCTCAGGTTTGGGACAGTAGAGAAGGAGGTCGAAAGGAAAGGACAGTGTGTTGGAGGATTATCTGCACTTGGTCTCTGAATTTAGGGGATGGAAAAGATGGAAAAAGAAAAGATGAGAGAAAGAAAAAAAAATAAAAAGAAGAAAATGGAGAAAAAGGGTGCTTATCGAGTCCTCTTTTCTCCCTGGGCTGGTGTGCCTGGTGGTGTAGTGGGCAGGGCCCCTGCATGGTTTCTGGCAGTGACTTTGGCCTTGAAATTATCCATCAGTGCCTTCGGGGAGACATTTGGAGCTCCCTGTTTCTCAGCCTGCTTCTACCTCGGCAGAATACCTGAGGCACAGACCTGTCCCGGGGTGGGGACAGCATTGCACAATTTTAGAAGCTCAGCTCTTGGGCTGGTGGTGGTGGGGTAGCAGCAGCACTAGGTCCCCCAGGTGCCAAGACAGTGGCATTCCCGGGGCACCGAAGTAGAACCTCCATTTTGTGGGTGATAACAGAACAGTGGGAGGAGGCCTCGCCTGCCTGCCGGATTTCCCAAAAGCCAGCAGATTTTCCAGGCTCAAGGAGATACCTAATCTGTAGCATCAGAGTCAGAAGTAAACAAGACTGACACAAGTGCTGAGTACCGTGGGGATTGGTTAGACTCCCGAGTGGGGTTCCCAGGGAATGGGGAATGGGCAACACTACCACAAGTTAAAGGTCTCCACGCACTTCATCTGTAACGGAGAATTAGTCAACACCTCACTGTTTGGAGGAGCTGCGCAGTGAAAGGTGAGGGCTGAAGGAGGCGGAAACAAAGTGAGTCCCGTCACTTTGAGTGAGGCCCGTCAGAGCGGCTTCTTTGGAAGGCAGAGGGACAGAAGAGTAACTGCGTGGTTAGCGCGATGCTGCCCGGGTTGCTTTTCTTTGGTGTGGAGTGGAAGGGAACTTCACCACCATGCCGGATGGGACCCGCCTCTTTGGGGAAACTGGTTGCTATTGTTGTCCTCTAATTTCCTAGAAGGTCAGAGAACTCAGTTTTGGTCGAGTGGTGTGGAGCTTTCGCGTTAGTGATTCCATGTGGACTCTTGGCCTAGTGGAATTTAGTCCAAAATAACAGCCCCATTAGTTTATTTAACATCGCCAACCTGGGTCTTGGGTTATAATGGAGCTTCTTGTTCCAGCACGCCAGTTCCCCATCCTCCTCCAAATGTGTGTTTTTTAAAAAAATTACTCATAGGTCATTGTTCATACCCTAAACTACTGAGTCGGAAAAGGTTGATGACAGAAGGTTACGGAGTTCTTTTAATTTCTGTGTCTTCCTACCTGCTTGCTACCAGCAGCATCCTGTGGTGAGGTGCACGTCTGGCTGGTACGTGTAACTCCTTGCCTGTTTTGTGGTGTTTTCTGGTCTTCGATTTCATACGGGTTCTGATCACCTGGCAGTGGATTCCCTTACCCCACTGGCTTGTCTCCCGAAGGGGAAATGTCAGCATGAGAGCTCTTCCTGCCGTGCGCCTGGCTGAATTGCTTTGCACAGGGGTCATGTTCCCAACTGGAGAGGCGGTGAGATGGCCAGGGTGCTTTGGACAGCAACCCCGAGTCACCCAGGGCCAGCCAAGGCACACTTTAAAGTGATGATCCCAAGCTGGGTGGATGGATTCGTTACATGTCATTTTCCCATTGCCTCTGCAGACAGAGTGTTTACAGTTTTGCCTGCCCTTTGACAGACTTTGTATAGGATTCTGACAGGTCACGGGTGAGCTCCGTCACCTCTGCACCTCTCCTTGGGTTTTCAGGGGTGTTTCCGTGGTACGGGATAGAGGTGAACAGAAGGAGAGACACTGCACATTTCCTACCAGCAAGACGGCAAAGGCTGGGCTTGGAGTCTATTGTATTCCAGAATCCGTGGTGCGCTCTAACGCTCCCTTGAGTCTAGAGTTGGGTAGAATTGTGACTAATTCTGACTAATGATGGGTGGACAGGTCACTTCTGTGTCTTCCTCTCTTTCTAAAAATAGGTTGTGGCATAGACTTATGACCCCGCTTCTGAGATGAAGCCAAAAAGTGGCCCCTGCAGCCCCCCAGCTCTCTTCTTTCCACCCCGACTTTTCCCTGAGGCCAAGAGGACCGTGCGGCAGAGTCTCCATCCCACTAGGCTAAAGCAGTGAGCCACAAAACACCTGGAAAACACGTTGCCAGCCAGAGAGGCTTCGGGCAGTTTGGTGCTGCATTCCCCATCCTGACTAAGGTGTCCTCTTTCTCTCCTCCTGAACTGGCTACTTTGGTCAAGATGTTGGTGGCAGAATGAAAATTCCCACGGATGGCTTGGTGGCTTTGTGTTCAGACCGAACGGGTTGCATGTCCTGCTTAGCCGGAAGGTGGATAAGGGATATGTTATTCTTCGTAGCACGGGGTGGTGGCTTTGGAATACGCCCCCTGCTATATGACAGCTTCGCTTTCTAACTAATGTAACAGTGAGCAGAATGTGTTTGCCGGTGTAGGGCCGGATTCTCGGTCCAGATGATAAGTCTCTGCTCGTTAAAGTGTTTGAGGACAATTCCCTGTACTTTACCGTGCTCTGGCCATACCTGGGTGATGTTCCCCGTTCTGTCTAGTCACAGGGTGAAAAAAGATTATACAGATAATCATAGGCATTAATTGAAGTCCTCTTGCTCTGTTACTTTTTAATTCAATGTTTTGGAGAATGTGCTGGGTTTTGGCCCTTCTACCAGAAGATTAGAAGGGAGGAAAAAAAGAGGAAATAAACTTTTTCTATATGCTCATCGCTATGGTTTTTTAAAAGATACCTCAGGGTGGTAGTGTTTCATCTATTAATGAGATTCAGGAATGTATGGAGGAGAACGACACACAGAAAATGGAACATGAAATTTTAGAGTTTCCATATTCTTTGATTCTAGAAATTTAGGGTTCCTCTATATTTACCAAGAATTATAGTCCTGTATTAACTGAAAGCTTCCCTTGTAATAACAAAATGTTCCTTATTTGCAAATGATACAATTTTTCTGTTCTAACTAATAATAAAAATGCTTTAAAATGTGAGAGCAGTCTGCTCAGAAGACTAAACAGGTATTCTTCGTTCCCCTGGAGGCAGCACCTCATCATGTGGCCCCTGCTGGTCCTGCAGCATCTTGGTACCCTCCTGCTCCAGCCTTGTAGGTGCTGGGATTACAGGCATACGCACCATGCCTGGCCAAAACAGTTTTGCATTTGCTAGGCATGTGACTTTAAAAAATAAAATAAAAGGCCATTCTGCTCAGCCTGTGGTTTCAACTATGGAAGCGTAATAGCTCTTCTAGAAGTTCCTTCAAGACTTGGGACTTCTGTTTTTGAGGGGTCCTAGAGCCAGTGCAGAGGTTATGGTGTGGCCAGTATCAGTATCCTAGGTCAAGGTCATCTTATTCCATGTGAGAGGAAAGAAAAGAATGGATTCCACATAATGGAGATGCATGGAGATTCTGTATTTTCTAAAAAATGTTTGCATAGACAATCTATCCCCTTGGTAACTGCAGCCATTACACCTCCAGCACCCTTGATCATCTATCTCTGTGTTATCATTTGGTCTATTGACCATATTCTCTGGAATTTATTCTTCAATGATATCTTGTCTAAACTTGAGAATTGTAAATTCTATGTAAATTTAATAACAAATTCCACAATGGAGTAAACCAAAGCTAGGGGAACATCAAAACAACCCAACATGATTGTCACACACAGAAAAACAAAGAGCCTGCCGGCAAGATCGTGCGAACTCCACTGGGCAGTGCAGTGTGTCAAATGCACTTCAAAGGCGGAATCTCAATAGCATAAAGTTGAGTGAAGCAAAAATGTATACATCGTGGCTCGATTTATAAGCTATTTTAAAAAACAAAATTTAAAATTTATGGTTCGGGGATGTAATGCTGGTGAAAGTGTAAGGAGGAGCACATGGAAGTGATCAGCACAGAATGGAAACAAGTGCTGGCTTTGAGGAAGGTGAAGAGAGGGCGACGTCTGCAGTTTCCAACCCTGGATCGCAGGTGTACGGAGGCCGGTTCTGTGCTGTGTAATTTACATATAGCTCAGTAAGTGACAGTAAGTCCAGTACAAGTTGGTGACATGATACGGATCTCTCAAGACCTATTTCTTGCACATGATATTAGAAGAAGTTTTTGAGGTTGAGGGAACGGAGGGCGTTGCTCTATACAGCCCTGACGGTGCCGTGTTTCTCTCCTTCTTCTCCCTGTTGGCCGTCAAAGCTATGTTCCCAAGTCTCCTGGGGAGGTAATATCAGGAGGGAGCCCTACAAGTCTTCGTGGACCCAGAAGTTCTGAGAACTTTCCAGAAGTCTTTGGGCGAGCTGGTGTTTCTATTCTGTATTCCCCCCACCCCCGAGTGGCAGCAGAGTGAGGAAGGGCTGGGAATCTGGGCTGACTGCTCCCTCCTTGTCACAGGTCCCTTCAGCTCTTGGAGCCTTCTTTGCGCTGTCTGGGAGGCGGGTTCGGTATCCACCGTGCAGCGCTGTGACGAGACTTCCAAGAATGCCACGGGGCGAGCGCCGCTCGGTTTGTTTGAAATGGTTTTGTCTAAGGATCAGTTGCTCAGGTTATTTCTGCTCTAACTACATGTGGGCTTTACTTTCCATGAGAAACTCCTTTCTCTCTCACCTTACTGGAGGTCGGGTATGGCTTGCTTTTGTCAGGCGCACAGGGGTTCTAAATTCCGGTAACTCTAGACAGTGCAGAGATTTTAATGACGGAAGCTCTTAGCTTGACGTAAGCAATTTGGGGATAGCGTTGTTACATGAACACAGAACTGTGTGACCCCCAAAAGAGCCTCAGAAGGCTGATCAGTCCCCGCCTTATTATCAGGTGTCTGTCCAATGCCTTGTCACCAGAGGAGTGAGGCAAAGGAAGCCTGTCCCATCGGTGAACCCTTGAGTGACTTACTGAGTCCTCACTGATGGGAGGTGGCTTGACTGTTAGATGTTAACCAAGGCTAGCCAAGGACCGTGCCATTTCCGGTTTATATGCAGCAGTGGAGGGGGAAAATGTATTCATCTCAAATTGTTAGGCTAGGGGCACACCTGTAGTCCCAGCCACTCAGGCGGCTAAGGCAGCGGGTCCTTGGTGGAGAGCAGTGCACTGAATGAGATGAGAGGGGGGCAGTTCTGAGGGGTAGAGTGAGCGTGCTGATGTCTGCTACCTTAGGAAAATAGGACGAGTCCAACTCGAGTAACACTGAGATCGCATCAGCCAGCGAACAGACAAGCGAGCAAACGTCACTGTTTACACTGGAAACTTAAATTCCATAGACACCAGGTGCCGCTTTTCAAAAGGCAATTTAATTGGTAGGCTAAGGAGGAGACGTTTTTGAGAGGCAAAGCAAAGAGTTTTGTTAAGAAAGTATAATTGGGAGTGACTTTTTTCTTCCTTTTTTTCTGTTTCTTTTTGGCCTGAAAGTTTTCTTAAAAAGATGCCTTGATAGTGAAAGTAATGCAATGACCAAAGGAAACACAGGCTGTGCTCCGAGGTCTGGGCCTGGGCTCCCTCCCGGCGTGGACGGGACTGAGCCGAGAAGGTGGAGCAGAGAGGAACGTCCCGTCCGGGGCGCGCTCTGCCCGAGCTGTTCTCACCGCAGGGACAGAGCAGGACGCAGGGCTCCGGCTGACCGCTGGCACCAAGCGCCTCCATTTGGTTTGGTGGATGCTTGTGAATTTAAATTATTTTTATTCTCGAATTGAAAACATTTCTATTTCTTTATAGGACTTTATTGACCACAAGTAAGTCAAACATTTTTCTCACGGCCCAGGGGACTGAGCCCCGTATTGTGACAGAGAAAAGAAAGGCAGAAAGGCAGAAAGCCTCGAGGTTCCTGACAGCGGTCCCTGGCCTGGAGGGCTGGCGCGCCCCGAGGCGCTGTCCATGCGTCCTGGGATTCCTCTGCTTTCCGCTCCCTCTGGCCACCTGAGTGTTTCCGACACCCCCCAACCCCTGTCACCCTTTTCTAGGTCTGGGCTTCTTCATACAGGGCCACCTAAGGGGCCTGTGGGGCCTCAGCCGAATGCCCTCTTGATTCCTTCCTAGACCACTGATTTCTTTTGAAGGAAGAATGAAGCCATAATAGTGCAGCTGGTTCCCAAAGTGGGCTCGGCCAGTGAAAGCAGGTCGGGTGAGCTCTGTATTTTTCCATCCTTGCGGTTCCGTGAGCCTTCTCTGACGGCTGTTGCTCTATCAGAGCGGGTGCTTACTTCTTACTTGACCTTATTTATGTTTTTAAGCAAATAGACTTAGTTTTTTTTTAATGGCAAATGAGACTCTAGCAGGACCCTGGAATTATGCTTGCAGCTGGGTGTGGAAGCTCGTGCCTGTAGTCCCAGCTATTGGGAGGCTGAGGCATACAGTGACTTGAGTGCCATTTGGGACCAGACTGGGCAACATTTGAGATCCTATCTCAAAGAAGAAAAACAAAACAACAACAACAACAAAAAAGAAGAAAACAAAAGAAACTTCGTGCTTGTGTCTTAAGTATGGAGAGAGTAGAGAATTGAATGGTGACAGTGCTAGGACATATATAGGACATGTTTAAAACACTTCATTTACAAACAATTTGTTCCTTCCTTTATTCCTAAATGTGTATGTTATATGAGTATTCTACCAAGTGCTCAGAATTATTTTTCAGATCCATGGGGGAACACGGGAGGGAGGTCAGGAGAGGTTATCGAGGATGCGGACCCTGCCCACGGCACCATCTGAGAAGGCTTCTTAGAAGAGATGGGATTGGCACTGGGGTCGGTGTTATTAGTCCTGTTGCTGGGATCCGACACCAGAAATGCACAAGTTAAAGGAGAAGGGGTTTTTATTTGACTCACAGTTCAGGAGATTCAGTCCATGGCTGGCTACAGAAACATCATGGCGGAAGAACATGGCGGAAGAAAATGTTCACCTCATGGTAGCCAGGAGGCAGAGAGAGCAGGGAGGCACTGGAAAGGGACATCCACTCTTCCAGGCCACACCCCCAGTCACCCATCAGTTCTAGCAGGCCCCAGCCCTGGCAGCATACTCAACCATCAGCTCCCCAGTGGGCCACAATGGGTATTGCACCCCTATAATCCAGTCACCCTCCAAAAGCCCCACCTCAGAGCACAGGAGACTTTTGTAAGACATTCTGGATCTAACCCATACCAGGGTCTGGAGTCTGAATTAGCAGAGAGGGCAAAGGGAAGGACATTTTCAGGGGTAAAGCTGACACACTGAGATGAAAAGTTCCATCCATGTCTGGGTGGGGCAGGGTGGCAAAGGGAACGAGGAGGTGAATTTGTTAGATGGACTCCCCTACCCCTGTCTCAGATCCTATTAATTATGAAACATTCATTTTGTAGATATAGGGTAAAGCCTCAGTCTGTTACTCATTTTTGTGCCTCAGTTTCTCTGTTTATAATCTACCAGCCGTAGACTGAAGCAGCTAAATGATGGAGTGGAGAGAACGGTGCAGGTGCTGTGAGGGGGCATCGATCAGTGCTTCTCACACGCATGTCTCCCTTGTTCCTGAAGTTCAGCTGGGTTCCAGCACTGTCACGCTGCCGTGAAATCCCTGCTGCCTCTTACGGGTAACTTATGTCTGATTATTGTTTCACTGTCCTGCTCTGGTTGGGAGTCATTTTCTGGCTTAGGAGAAAGAATCATCTCAATCTGCAAAGAAGACCAGTGCCGCATTGGAGAGCTTTAAATACAGAAGTACCTGGATGCATGAACGTAATTCTCTCCATGATTCTGGTCACCAGCTGAACTAGATGAGAACCGAATCAAATTGCCCCAGCAAGGTCAACATTGAAGCTAACCATTGAATTCGATTCGATTCTTGGCCAATTTGGTTTGCAACCCAAAAGGATTAAGTTTGCAAACCGAGGTACCACTGTAATTCATCTCTGTCTCAGGGGTGCAAGGGCATAGTGGATGGAGGGAAGAAAGCATATTTCTCCTTTTGTGGTGATATCGATGTCTCCCTCGACACAAACGTCACTGTAAGCACCGGGCAGAACAAGGCTGGTGCTCTGAGGGATTCAGTGGAAAGCTAACCCCTGCGGCAGGCAGCCCAGAGGGGAAGGTGGCTGGGATCTGAGAAGCCGCAGCACTGCTCTGCCTAATTTCCATGCCCTTTGCCAGGGTTTATGCCAGCTTGAGCTGTTGTGATGGGGTCATTTATGTCGCTTGGTTCTTGTCCTTGTGACTCACTGTTTGTGCTGTCGAGCTGGCTCCCTGCGGTGGGGACGGGAGGGGTCACTTGCCAGACCATATGGAGGAGATAGCGGCAGATTGACGCAGGTTTGGTGGGAGCTGAAGACCATATGCTTAGGCAGCCAGAGGTAACCTTGGGAAGCTCTTGAAGAAACATCTCCACAGAGGTGTTCGGTCTGCACAAAGCTACCCTGGAACACCATGAGGTGCCAAAGTGAGTTTATGGAAGACGAGGGAGAGGGGAAAAACGGTGTGAGGCAAGCTGATTTGCTTCTCCGCTTATGTTTTCTGGTGGGAGAAGCTGGAGAATCTTGTTGCCTTTTTGATGAGGGCATTCACATGTGTAAGGCGACTCTTGGATTTTGACTGTAAACTTGGCTCTCTGGGTTCTGTGATGAGCAGGATATTTAGCTAAGTTACCACTGATGATTATAAACGAGCCAAGGAAGCTGGAAAACTGAAATGCATGGAGAAGGAACGGAGAAGGCTGATCTGGCACCTAAAATAACTCAAAGGTTTGTTGATTAATGATGGCCTTAGTTCCACAGTGTAATTAGGTTTCGCGTAGCGCAGGTGCGGAACAGTCTGGCTTCCCGCTCTCCCTCATCCATCACAACATTACCAAGCGACGCTGAAGAGTAGGCGTGTGCTGGGTGCCGGGAGGAGGGGCCCTGGGAGTCGCAGTCTGCTGCAGAGAGGTGTGTGTCAACAGCACAGAACGATATTCGCTACACACAAAAGAACAACACTTGTCCCACTGGGTGGAGGAGCAGGTCAGAGAGCACCCCACAGAAAAAGTGACTTCATACTTCTTGTAATTTCTAGAGCATACAAAACCCAAACCAAAATGGAGCAGAAGTATCATCAGATGACCATTCGATCAAGCTCTCGGTCAGCTGTCTGAGAGGTAGAGAGGACAGAGAAGGAGAACGAGAAAGCAAAAATGGATTTCAGAGTGAGCATGAGCAAGGGTCAGTTGGGGTCGTGGCGGGAAGCCTGCACATGCAGGAGGGCAGAGCTGGCTCAGGCAGGGGTCTGTCAGGGTCACACTGGGGAACCCACGCCATAGCGTGAGGCCCCCCAAGAGGGACATCAGGAAGCCCTGACCACTCAGGGCCGGCAGAACAAGCGAGGAAGTGGTGTTGCTGCAGCCTTGTGCGAGCAGGAGCCCGCGGGCAGGAGCAGATGGGATCGTGGCCGTGGCTCTGCTTGAATGCAGAGCAGGGACCTGCTCTTTGGCCCTGTCTCCATGTACTGATGTGCATAGAGCTGGCTAAGCCATTTCCTTCTCCCTTCAGTGGGCTCCAGGCAGTGTAAATAGGGCTGGCTGAGGTGCTGAAATGGAGTCTTTGAAGCCAGGTGACAGTCGCCATTTCCCTGCCTCAGGGTCTCCCTAAATGGTCGAGCCCAGCAGGATGCAGACCCACAGAGCTGCCAACTGGGTTTGAGTGGAGATAAGAGGCGATGAATTCCCAGAGTAGAAAGGCTTAGAACACACCAGAGCTGAAGCACCACCATCCAAGCGTTAGATGCTGCCTCAGCTGTGTTATGCAGATTGGTCTTTGTGCATAGCTCCTCTCCGCGTATTGCAGAGGTGCTCTCTGGCCTCCTACCCAGCCCAGCTCACAGCACTCACGTAAGTCCTGCCTTTCCAGAGTCGTTCATCCCCCAGCCATTCCCTTCTGAATCACAAATTAATAAAACCCAAGTAGAGGCCATTGTTGGATGCATCTTCCTCCGGGTCAGACTTAGGACCCTTGACTGCCCATTATTGTAACTATGTTCTAGTGCCCTTATTCTCACTGTGGGTTGCACTAGAAGTGGTGGATTAAAATTAACTTGCTAAAATTCCAAGAACATTTCATGGGATTATAAATCTAAACTTCCCGGACTGTGATTGAAGACAGGAAGAGGGACCTCTGCAGAAGGGGACAAAAACTTTGAGCTCAGCTTCTTTTGCTGTCTGTTAGTGGCTAAATCAGAAGAAACCAGAGAATAAGGGAGCCCGGGTGATGAAATCTGTAGACGACAGCCCTTGAATCCTCATTCCCTGTTCGTGTGCTAGTTTATATAATGATTTATAGCAGTAAAGTTGTCACTGGTGATGGTGTCAGTGAGTCCCCATCTCTCTGGGTTGAACCAAGACGGGCCACATTTGGGACCCAGAAGAACAAATTTAAAAGGATTTCATCCAGGAAGTGTCTTCTTCAATCACAGGAAAGTGAACTAGAAGTCAATAAAAGAAACAAACTGAAGAACGCCAAATGTGGAGATTAAGTAATGTACTTGTAAACAACAAAAAGAAGGTACTGTAAAATAAAGGACTAAAATATTTTTAATTGAATGAAAATGAAAATACAACATATGAAAATTTCTGAGACACAGCCTGAGTGGTGGTTAGATGAACTTCCAAAAACCTTCAAAGTAAGAAAAAAAAATACACAAACCATTTGGGCCAACATTTTATGAAACAATGGGGAATAAACACTTCAGAAAGATTTTCACTATCATTAACCATTAAAAAATTCAAATTAAATGCATAATAAGATACCACTTTCCACATAGAGGCATGGCTATGAAGAAAGAGACCGATAAAGAACAAAGAAGGCAAACTTGCAATAACAGAAAAGACCAGTGACAAATCGGCACCTGGAAAGATTTCCAGTGTCTTTAGTCATTTGGAGATGCAAATGAGATCCACGGGGATCTGCCCCTGCACACCTGTAAGAATGCTAAAATTAGACCTCTCAGTCAATCCGTCTGACAAGACCAGGGACTGGCAGGGACACACAGCGGCTAGAACTGTCATGTATTACGAGAGGAAAGGCAGGTTGGTGACAGTGGAAAACAGTCTGGGCTGTCTTATGAAGTTAAATGTGCTTATCAGATGACTTAGAAATTCCAGTCCTAGGTGTTTGCCCATGAGAAATGAAGACAGATGTTCACACAGAAAGTTGTCCATGAATATTTATAGCAGCTCACTCGTGGTCATTATGCACTAACCCAGTTGTCCTTCAGCTGGCAAATGGGTCAGCAGATACTCCACACAGCAGAACACTGCTCAGCTTAAAGAGAATCATCGCACCACACCTGCGGCTTCCGGTGTACACTCCGAGTGAAGGCGAAAATCCATGCAGAGTTCACCCTGAAACTGGCTGGGTCACAGTGCAATTGCCTTTGGCCTCATGGGGCACCTGCAGTTAGTGAGAGGGCATGAATTGGGACAGAAGGGGACCTGTCCAGCTACAAGGTGAGTGTGCGTGAAGTCGCCCACGAAGCCGGGGATACCGAATCCCTCAGCCCTCGTGAAGCTTCTTTACCGGTGGAAACGGCCTTCCCAGCTGCCCATGGAAGCAGCCTTCCTACCCCCGGTAGAAAAACCCTGTCCTCTTTAGTAGAAACATCTTCCCTTCGCCATGCTAGTGGCTTCCCTGTCCCCAGTGGAAGTGGCCTTTCTGTGCTGAGAGGACGAACCCTGCATTGCTTCAGAAAATTGTAGGAAGTAAGGAAATGCTGCTTCTCCTCTGGACCCAGCCCCATGTCTCGCCGTTTCTCTGCCTGTAACTAAATTCAAGTCTTAGCAGGCCTTAAAAGTGGGTACGGAACACACAGTGTGTGCCCTTTCTCCTTTCACAGCTGGAAATCCGGGAAATACATGGGAAAAACGAGTCTAGCAGTAGGAGGAATATAGGAGGAATATAAAGTAGGAGGAATATAAAGTTGACCAGGCTAACTGTATTAAAACAGGTTCCATGAGCGGAGATTCCACATTGAATCCCAACTGTGCGGGGAGTTAGAGTGGATTCCAGTGGTTGATTCGCTTGTCGGCTAAACTATGGAGCCGACCATAGTTGGGTACCACAGTGAATGAATTCGAAATGCGGACTGGTCTGCGTATAGTGCAGAGAAAGGGACTCAGGGTCTCAGGAATCTGGACTGTTAGGCCGGGTTTATCACCCACACGGGGAGGGTCCGGAAGACCTTTCACCAACACTGACAAATCTGTGAGGGCAACTTCAGGCCCCTGAAAAGCCCTGTGATCGCTTGTCTCTGTAGACCAGGAATGACAAGGGTGTCACTGAACTGGATGCTCAGACGTTCCTTGGTCACTTTGGTCTCCTCATGAGTAAACTAGCTGAAGAGGGAGTCACAGTGTTGCCGGAGATGACTGACCAGACCGTCCATGGGAAATTGGGCTTTCACTTCACCATGGAGGAAAGGAGGAGTATACTTGGAGTTTGGGAGATCCTTGAGGGCACCCCACTATTACCATGCCCTGCTGTTAAAGTCAGTGGGTAACCACCACAACCTCATCCAGGCAGGAGATGCCCAGTGGTCCAGTACCTTCAGGACTGAACACCTGGGTCACCCCACCAGGGGAAGAACCGAGACCTACTGAGGTGCTTGCTGCGGTCCCAAGGAACGCAGACGGGGGTGTGGACGAAGGGAGGTCTAATACCAGCTATGACCCCGTGATCAGCTACAGAAGCCAGGATCGTAAGTGCATGCTCCTCTCCTAATACGCTTCCTGTGTGACATGTTAGACTTAGTACTGACTCACTAGTGTCGTGAACCTGCGGTGTCATGGTCAAGTGATGAAATGCTGGGAGTAAGCATCGCCCAAAGAAAACTTGCCGTCTGTTCGGGGAGGGAATCGGCGTGTTTCCATGCGTCTGTAGGGCAGCTTGTAATGCATTAGGCGCAATTATGAACGTGTCTTGGTGTCCAGACTATGGTTTAAGGTTGTCAAGGTGACAGGG
>PVJX010020825.1:0-32801 GCA_004027295.1 Dolichotis patagonum
ACGAACTTGAAAAGCCACTTACCTTGCTTTTCGGGGAATTTTTCCGATACTTTATCAGCGAGCTCAGTGCTGTCCGCATCAGTTTGTATACCTCGATCAACGGGAGTTTCTGAGCCTTGGTCATGTGGCGTTTTGGTAGTGCTGTCGCATACGATTTCAGCACCATGGTCAACGAATATTTGGCGAGGTTGGCAGCTCCTTTCTTCTGAGGTTGAATCTATTGTTGGATCATTTTCTGAGAAATTGAACATTTCTCCTTCAGAGCGCTCCATTATCCGGTACGTTGGGGGCTGGTGTTGTAAAATGGCTTCCTTCCAGTTAGTCATGTGACCTGAAAGTTTTCCAGAACTTTCATAAAACGATACAAAAGTATCTTCTTTAAAGGGAGACAGTGTTGTGGTGGACTCTTGTAATCCCAACATATGGGAAGCTGAAGCAAGAGGATCCCCGAGAATTCAAGGACAACATTAACTACATAATGAGACACTGTATCCAATACACAAACAAATAGAAATACTGTTACAGACCTAACGTGTGTTAAAGATGGCATCTATAAAGTTGCTACCACCTAACACTGATCTTAAACTTAATTGTAAGTAGTTTTGAAAGACTAATTATTGTTCAGTCTTTTCTTTTGGATATGTGATTTTTAAAATTCGATGAAACTAGAATTATCAGAGCTTCAGATTTAGAAAAAACTTTGGATATATTTTTCTTTTTCTTTTCTTTTCTTTTCTTTTCTTTCTTTTCTTTTCTTTTCTTTTCTTTCTTTCTTTCACAGTAGTAGGGATTGAGCCCAGGGCTTTCTCAGTACGACACATCTCAAGACCACTTTTATTTTATTTTATTTTATTTTATTTTATTTTATTTTATTTTATTTTATTATTTTGTTTTATTGAGACAGAGTCTCATTAAATTGCTAAATTGTCTGGGCTGGGTTTGAATTTGTGATCCTCCTGCCTCAGGCTCTCAGACTGTAGGAATTACAAGCCAACAGCACCACACCTGGCTTGTCCCTTTTTTAACCTATCCACTGACCTTTATTTTGGTATTATGCCATAGGAGCTACATTGAGAGTTGTAACCAAACAAAGAACAAAACACCAGTGATACACTTACAATACAAAAAGTTCGATTTTTACAGTAGAATGTCCTTGAAGACTTTATTTAAAATGAAGGGTCATTTAACTCAGCCCAGCATGGTGGTGCATGCCTGTGATCCCAGCACTTGGGAGGCTGAAGCAGACGGATCACTGTGAGTTTGAGACTAGTTTGTGCTACATAGAGAGTTCAGTGCCAGCCTGAACTACTTAGTGAGACCTTGTCTCAAAAAACAAAAACAGTAACTCAAAGAACAATTTTATTTTTGATAACTGAAATAGCTAATTGTTTTTACTCATATGAACAATGTAAGTGACATAACTTAGTGATGGCTGCTCAGAGACTGAAAACCAAATTTGCAGCCCACCTCTAAAACCTATGAACTTTACTGGCACGTACTGACCTTTTTCTGTTATCTTAAACAATTATAATCTTTCCCAGTTTCCTAATTAATTTTATCTTGTGCAGTAAATTACACTCAATGCTATTGAAAACCTTTTTTAAAAATAAATATAAATGCTAGAAATGAAAATAGCGCTCTGACATAAGTACTTCAGAAAGCATTCCTGTGGATGGAGGAGGGCAGCACAGTAACTGTTCCCTTATAGTCAGTTATCCAGCCAATATTGAGAATTTAGTGTACTACCCTTTATTTGAAACATGTAATAAATGTTTAAAATGTTTCAAGAAAATGAGGCAAAAATTATCCTTAATAAATTTACAGTCTTGTTAGAGATATAGACACACACACACACACACCCATGATTTCTGATTTTATCATGTTGTCCAGCCTCTTAAGGAAAAGTGGAGTGAAAGTGAAAGAAAGGACAAGAATTATAGTTTCCCTTGAAGTAATGTGGTGTACATATCTAAAAACTGTCCTGTTGTCAGAAACACACAGAATGTATTTTTGGTTGGGTTATGTCATGTTGGTGTTTCTTTCTAATAAGTTCTGCATCAAGTAACTCAAGTAAATTCAGTTATGTACCAGGAAATCTTCTAAAGTTAATAGTTAATATTCATTAAGCACTTTTATGTACTAGGCTCTTTACTAATACTTTGTATAGTTATTTCTTTTAACCCTCATAATCACTGTGAATTTAGTATGACTATAATCCTGTCTGTTGAGCTTTAGACTAGTTAACTGAGAATTAAAAATAGCAATTAACTCATTCAATGCCACATGCCTAGTAAATGACAGAGACAATATTTACTTTAAATCCCATGTCTGTTTGACTCTCAGTACTGCCTATGCCTACACACTCAGATGTATCATGCACAATTAGCCATGCAGTTACTCTTAATTGTCGTCTAATCCCAGCCCCTGGCAACTTCTACTTTCTGTCTCTATGAATTTGCCTATTCTGGGTACCTCATATAGGTGATACCATGCAGTGTTTGTCTGACTTCACTAACCGTAATGTTCTCAAAGTTTATCCATGCTGTAGCACAGATTAGAATCTAATTCCTTTAAAACACTAAATGATATTTCATTGTATAGATATACTATATTTTGTTTATCCATTCAACTGTCAATGGATATTCATTGTTTACATTTTGCTATTGTGAATGGTACTAAGAATATTGTACAAATATCTGTTTGACTCCCTGCTTTTAATTCTTTGGGGCATATACCTAGAAGTGGATTTGATGGATCATATGTTAGTTTCATGTTTACCTTTCTAAGGAACCGCCAAACTGGTTTCAATAGTGACTCTGCCATTTTCCATTCTCATCAACACTGAAAAGTTCCAATTTCTTCATGTCCCCCCAAACACTTGTTATTTCCCCTCTTTTGTAAAATAACAGATATCCTTATGGGTATGTACATGTTTGTTTCTTTTTTTCCTTATTGTTTTTGTTTTGATTTTGGTTTTGGGAGTTTTGTTTTGTTTTGTTTTGTTTTGAGACAGAGTCTTTCAGGCTGACCTTGAGCTCACTGTGCAGCCCAGGCTGGCTTGAACCTGCAGCAGATGCTGGGATTACAGGCATGCACCACCATGCCTAGCCTGTAGAGGTTACTTACTGTGGTTTTGACTCATATGTCTCTAGGATGTAGTGATGTTAAGCATCTTTTCATGCACTGACTGGCCATTTGTCTATAGTAGTTCCCTAATATCTGAGACATTACTTTCCAAGGTTTCAATAATCCTCAAACAAGCCAAAGATATTAAATTGGAAAACTCCAGAAATAAACAATTCGTACATTTAAATTGTGTGCTATTCTAAGTAGCGTGATGATATCTCATACAGTTCAGCTCCGCTCAGTTTGGGATTTGAATCATCTCATTATTCAGTGTATCCAAGCTATCTATAAAGCTACTCATCCACTGGTCACTTAGTATCCACCTTGATTTATCAGATCAGCTGTTGTGGTAGCACAGTGTTCAAGCAACCTTTGTTTTTCAAGGTTCAGTTGTTCAAATAACCTTTATATTTGTGTCTAAATAAACCTTTATGTTACTTAATGACAGCCCCAAAGCATGAGTAATTATGCTGACAGTTTTATCATTAATTTTATTAAGCTCTTCCTTTGCCTAAATCATAACTTTATGTTTATGATAGGTACATATGTATAACAAAACATAATAGAGTTTGCTACTATCTGTGGTTTTAGGTAATCTTTGTTGGTCTTGGGACGTATCCTCCCTGGATAATGGAGGACTGCTGTTTCTTCTTTGAAGAAATGTCTGTTTCAAATACTTTGCACATTTATTTATTAGGTTACTTGATTTTTACTTTTTGTTGAGTTATAGGAGCTCAACACATATTCTGATATTAAGCCCTTATCAGCAGTATGCTTTGCAAATATTTTCTCCCTTTCTGTGGGCTGTCTTTTCACTCTTTTGATGATGTCCTTTGCTTTCATCTTGATGAAGTCCAATTTATCTACTTTTTTTTTGTTTCCTGTGCCTTTGATATAATATCCAAGAAATCAATACAAAATCAAATGTTTCAAACATTTCTCTGTGTTTTTATTGTAAGTATTGTATAGTTTTAGGTCTTATATTTATGTCTTTAGCTCATTTTGAGTTAGTCTTTGTTTATATGGTAGTGTAAGGTTAATGTCCAACTTCATTCTTTTGTGTGTGGATATTCTATCTAGTTTTCCCAACACTATCTGTTAAAGAGTTAGTCCTTACCAGGTGTGATGGTGCATGCCTGTAATCACAGCACTCTGGAGGGTGAGTCAGGAGGATCACCATGAATTCAAGGCCAGCCTGAACTACATAGCGAGACCCTGTCTCAAAAAACAAACAAACCAACAAACAGAGTTGGTCATTTCACCATCGAATGGCCTTGACACCCTTGTGGAAAATCAGTTGACCGTATGAGCAAAGTTGTATTCCTGGGCTCTCTATTCCATTCTGTTGATCTACATGTCTTTCCCCATGTCAGTGCTACATTATGACAGCCTTGTAGTAAGTTTTGTGATCTCACTTTCATTTTAGTTTTAATTTTAGTTTTGATTGACAAAAAATTATTATGGGATACAATGAGATGTTTCAATAAGTTTATACAATGTAGAATGACAGGGTAATAAAAATTCATTACCTCACATTCTTATTTTCTTATGGTGAAAACATTTAAAATATACTCTTGGAAATTTTGAAATATATAAGGAATCATTATTCATTATAATCACCTTGCTAGGCAGTAGGTCAGTAAAACTCCTGTCTGACTGAAACTCTCCAAGACTTCTACCTACCTTGTCTTCCAGTAGATTTAGTGTTTGTGCTTTAATATTCAGATCATTGATCCATTTTGATTTTAGTTTAGTGCATGGTGATAGGCATGGATCTAATTTCAGTCTTCGGCATATGGACAGCCAATTTTTCCAACACCATTTATTAAAGAATCTATCCTTCTTCCACAGAACATGTTTATCCCCTTTGTCAAATATCAGGTGGCAGAGTGTCTTTGTGTTTGCATTGATCCTCAGGTCTATTTGTTTGCCAGTACCATCCTGATTTTATCACAGCTTTGTAGTATAGTTTCAAGTCAGGAACTGAGATGCCTCCTGTCTTGCCTTTGTTGCCCAGAATTGCCTTTGCTATTCTATGTTTCTTCTGTTTCCAAATAAATTTTAAGAGTGTTTTCTCTAGGTCTGTAAGATATGTTAATGGTATTTTGATTGGGATTCCATTGAATCTGTATAACAGTTTTGGGTTCTTATTGTTTATTATTAGTATAGGGAAATACAACTGATTTTTGTGAGTTGACTTTTTTTTGCTGAATTCACTTATTAAATTCAAACTCTGCGTGTGTGTGTGTGTGTGTGTGTGTGTGTGTGATCTTTAAGGTTCTCTTTATATAACATCATGTCATCTGTGAACAGGGATAATTTTGGTGATGCCTTTGTAATCTGAATGTCTATTTCTCTTACTTCCATAACTGCTCTGGCCAGAATTTCCATTGTGTTTAATAGAAGTAGTAAAAGTGGGTATGCTTGTCTTGTTGCTAATCTTTACCATCGAGTATGATGTATGTCATGGGTTTTCACATATGGTCATTAACATGTTGGTTTCCTTTTATTCCTATTATGCTGAAATTTTAAAATAATCATGGCAGTATCTCTGGGCATGAGAGTACAGGATTGTAGTCTCAGCCCTTGGGAGGCTGAGGCAGGAGGATCACTGCATTTTCAATGCCAGCCTGGTCTACATACTGAATTCACTGTCAGCCTGAACTACATAGAGAGACTCTGTCTCAAACAAAACAAAACAAAAATCATGAGACACTTAAATTTTGTCCATTTTTTTGTGTCAATTAAGGTTGATCATGTGTTTTTTCCTTTCATTCTGTTAACAACCCTACTACATTGATTTTTCCTATATTGAAACATTCTTGCATTCTAGAAATAAATCCCACTTGCCCACGGTATATAGTCCTTTTAATAATTTGCTGAATTTGATTTGCTAGTATTTTGTTAAGGATATTTGAATAAATATTCACAAAGAATATTGGTCTGTTGCTTTCTTGTAGTCCCTTTGTCTGACTTTGGTTTTAGAGTAACGCTGGACTCATAGAATAAGTTACAAATCATTCCCTCCATATGTATTTTAGAAGAGTTTTAAGAAATACAGCCATCCTTTACTATTCTGTATAATTAATATGCACCATGAAAACATAAAGGACAGGTGTTAATTTTCTTTCTTTCTTTCTTTCTTTCTTTCTTTCTTTCTTTCTTTCTTTCTTTCTTTCTTTCTTTCTTTCTTTCTTTTTCTTTCTTGTGTTATTGAGACAGGGTTTCACTATGCAGTTCAGGCTGGCCTTGCACTCACTTTGTAGTCCAGGCTGGCCTCATACTCACAGTGAACCTCCTGCCTCAGCCTTCAAAGTGCTGAGATTACAGGCATGTACCATTAACTCTTCTTTAAGTATCTGGTCGAATTCATCAGTAAGCCCTTCTAGTCCAGCCCTTCTAGTGCTTTGTTGGGAGATTTGTGATTACTGACTTACTCTCCTTACTAATTATTTGTGTGTTAAGTGTTTGCTTTTAAACAGGAAGTTTACTTAAATGAAATGCTTGACTTGAAAGGAAAAGTAAGATTCATGTTTTAGAGTAATTTACCACTACTTAAAGACAAGTTCTCCTACATGTAACAACTACATGCAAAAAAATTGTCCTTGGCTCTACAATGATAAATGAAAAATATTAAAATTCTCCAATCAGACAAGGAATGCAAGAATTTTTATTTTGCTGATTTTTGTTAAAACAGGGAAACAAAATAACTTACTAAAAAAGTGGAGTGAACATACCACTAATGGGGGATGGGGATAATTCCAAAGAACCAGTGTCATTCCCCATTCTAATTCCATCTGATATCTGATGCCAGTATAGAGAAAACTATACTGTAGTAATGAGGATGTGGGAGAACCAAATTGTGGTTTTCTAATTGAGAGTGTACTTATTTTTAGTTTGTAGGTATAGAGTTCTGGAGTCAAGTAACAGTTTGATTTTTAATAGACAACACCTGTGTGCTGCTGAAACATATTAATTGTATCTTCATCCTTCATTTCAACTATGCAGGTGTATCTGTCGAATTGGTCACCAGATCAGAATCTGATCTGCCTCACTGATAAGCCCTACCATTCACAATAGGCTTTCCTTAGTTTAGGAAGTGATGTATGCCTCTTACTTTTATACTGCTCCACAAAACCGTCCTGTGTCATCACCTTCAAATTAGTATGATCACTGTTTCTGGTCTTACTTCTTCCTTGGCTTTTCTGTTGGCCATGGTGAGCACCAGTCTCCTCACGTGCCACGTCACAAAAGAGATGCTAAGTCCTTGCTGAACAAAGACAAAGGCAACACCCAAAGTGGCAAAAGGATAGTGGCAAAAAAGAGCTGTTGAAATTTTATGTTTCTCCATGATTCACTTTGTGTAGATTGTGTATTTCTAGGAATTCATCCATTTCATCTAGGTTGTCCAACAGTCTGGCATACAATTACTAACAGTATTCTTTTTTCTTGAGTATAATTAACAATATGTATGTAAGGTATATAACATCATGTTTTCAGATTTTATGTATATATTACATATGTGTGTTATGAAATGATTACTATAATCAAGCTAGTTAACATATCCATCAACTGATAACTTACAGCAATTCTCAATTTCCTCTGCTTAGAAACATTTTATAATAGCACACATCAAAAAATACTTTTAAGCAAAAAAAATGTGTTCAGCCTCTCATTCCCAGAGAGATTAAAGCAATTAAGTGAACCTCATTCTAAACAATTTCTTGATAACTCTATACATTAGTGCATTTTTTGAAATAAAAAACTGGCAATACCATGCATACCATTTTGTAACCTGTTTAATATAGTGGATACCTTTTCACCTCAATAAATTCATGTCAACATTATCTCTTAATACAATTGATAACCCCTTTTTTCCATCCATTCTCTTCTCCATTACCTTCTTTTATGTCTCCTCATTTCAATTCTCTTGTCTAATACTAGTCTCCCTTCTACTTTTAAGTCATTGTTATGGTTAATACATTGTGTTAACTTGAGAAGTTCAGAAGTTTAAGTGACTCAGTAGGGGGCCAGGGTCCTCTCTGTAAACATACACATGCTGTGCAAGAGGAGGGCAGGGAGATGGTGTGAATGTTACACTCCCCCTGCTGAGGATAGCCTGCTTACAATATAAGGGAGGAAAAAAGAGGCTTGCTCTCTATTTGTGCTTATTGCTTTTACTGTCTTCTGCCTTGAACCATTGCCCCTGTGCCATGCAGCCTGCCTTGAAGCCAGCTGATTATGGACTGAAACTTCTACAAACTGTTAACTAAATAGCTAAATAAACTTTTCTTTCCTTATTTTTGGGGTTGGGTATTTTGTCTCAGCAACGAGAGAAAAGTAACTAAGTCATTTTTTTAGAGTCTATATATTAGGTTACACATAGTACTTGCCTTTCTGAGTCTGGTTTATTGCACTTAACATGATGGTCTCCAGTTCTATACATTTTCCTGAAAATGACATAATTTTTTCTTGTGGCTAAATTGTGTATATATTCCACGTTTTCTTTATTCATTCATCTGTTGATGGGTACCTATACTGGTCTGTATCTAGGCTACTGTGAATTGTCACAAAAATATGGATATGCATTCCTACAGTATGCTTACTTAATTTCTTAGGGTATATAATAAAGAGTGGTATAGATGGATTATATGGTAGTTCTATTTTCAGCTTTTATTTTGAGAAATCTCCATAGTCCATTATGGCTGTACTAATTTACATTCCCAACAGTAGTGTACAAGGATTCATTTTCTCTGCATCCTCACCATTTATTATTATTTACAAGCATTTATTATTTCTGATGATAGCCATTCTGACTAGCATGAGATACAGTCTCAATGTAGCTTGATTTGCATCCCTAATGGCTAAAGATGTCAAACATTTTTCATTCACTTATTGGCTTCTTTTGAGAAATGTCTTTTCAATTCATTTACCGATTTATTGATTAGGCTATTTGATTTTTGTGTGTTTTTTCTGAGTTCTTTATATATTCTAGATATTAATCCTCTGTCACAGATAGCTAGCAAAGATTTCCTCCTGGCTGGGGGTAGCTCAATGGTGTTAAGTGCCTGCCTGGCAAGCACGAGATTCTGAGTTTGATGCCTGGAACAACACCAAAAAAAGATTTCCTCCCATTTTGAAGGCCATGTCTGTACTCTGTTGATTGTTTTCCTTGCTGTGCAGGAGCTTAAATTTGATATAGTTCCATTTATTGATTCCTGCTATTATTTCCTATACTACTATTAGGAAAAACAGACCAAAAATGGGAAGAAACAGCTCCAAAAAGTTTTAGGAGGCAGTTTATTACACTTTGGGTCTGACTAGGATCTCTCCCAAAGAATCAGAGCCCCGCCCAGCAGGATTTTGGGGCTTTTATGGGGAAAGCAAGCAGAAGGTGCAAAGTGCATTATGATTGGAGCATTGGGTGACATCATGGGTTGTCAAGGGAGTTTAAACATACATTACAAGGCCATCAGTTAAACAAACATGAGTTACACAAAGGAAGCAATGTTATGTTATCAGGCTTGTCTAGATATGTCCGCTTGGTTTTTGGTGGGTACTCTTGGTGGGCATACTTGATGAGATTTTACTTAGAATTTTAATTTCCCCTTCACTATTAGTCTTACTTAGGTGTGTGCCTATGCCTACGACTTCAAGTGTTTTTCCCTATGTTTTCTTCTAGCAGTGGAAAAGGTTTAGATCTTATACTTAGTTCTTTGATCCACTTTCAGCTGATTTTTTTTAGAATGAGAGGGATTGTTTCAATCTTACACATGTGAATATCCAGTCTTCCCAGAACTACTTGTTAAAGAGGCTATTTTTTCTCCAACATATATTTCTGGCTCCTTTGGCAAGAATCAGATGCTTCTAATTGTGTAGGTCTGTGTCCTCTATTCTATTCCACTGGTCTATGTGTCTACTTTTGTGCCAGTTACTTTGCCAGTTTTTACTATGGCTTTCTGTGGTTTGAAATAGGGTATTGTGCTGCTTCCAACATTGCTATTTTTGCTTTGTATTGCTTTGTCTATTCTAAGCCTTTTGTTTCCATATGAATTTTAGCATTGTTTTCTGTAGCACTGTTTTTGTAGTGAAGAATATCATTGGAATTTTTACAAGGACTGCACTGAATCTGTAGATCACTTTTGGTAATATGGCCATTTAAATGGTATTAATTCTGTTTATCCATGAACATGGGAGGTCTTTCCATCCTCTAGTGTCTTCTTCAACTTCTTTATTCAGTGTTCTGTAATTTTCATTGTAGGTTCTTTCATCTTCTGGGTGGAAGAAATGAGATATTGGTTAAAGGATGTGCTATGGTTTACTCCTCAGGGTTCATGTGATCCAAGCATGGTCACCAGTATAATGTACTAAGATGTGGGGCCCAGTGAAGGTAATTAGGTCACTGGAAACATTGCCCTTGGAAGGGATTAATGCTGGTCTGGTGGAGTGAGTTCTCACAAGAACTTCCTATCTTACTATGTGATCTCTCCCACACAGTCAGTTCCCTGTTTCTCTGCCATAGTATGACAGCCAGAGAGCCGGTACCATGTTGCTGGACTCTCCAGTTTCCAAAATCATGAGCCCAATAAACCTCATTTTTAATAAAGTACTGTGTTGTGGTTTAGATTTTTAAAATCCTGCTCAAAAGTCTCATGTGTTCAGAAATGGGGTGTTCAGAAGGTGATTAGGTCATGAGAGCTCTAATTTCATCAGTGAATTAGTCCTTTGATGAAAGCATAATTTGGTGGCTTTATTAGAAGGTAATGGAAACTAAGAAGTGGGACCTAGTAGAAGGGAGTGAGTCATAAGGGCATGACCTTGAGGACTATATTTTGTCTGCAGCCCTTCCTTCTGGCTGTTTCCCTTTCTCTGTGTAACCTGGAAGGTATGAACTGAACAGCTTTCCTCTGCCATGCCCTCCCATCATAACATATCTTCCTCAACAAAGGCCTAAACACAATGGAGTTAGCTGACCATGGACTGAAACTTCTGAAACTGTGAGCCACAATAAACCTTTCTTCCTTTAAGCTATTTATGTCAGATATTTTGTCACAGTAACACAAAGCTGACTAACACACCCAGCTCTTGGTATTTCATTGTAACAATATAAAATAGTCTAATAGAGGGCACAAGTTTTCAGTTATAAGATGCCTAAGTTTTGAGAACCTAATATATAACACAGTAATTACAGTTAATAATACATTGATTACTTGAAATTAAATTTTTCACAAGGGACAAGGAGGAGGGCAAGGGGAAACAAGTAGAATAAAGAAATGCCATGTACAGGAACCTAATAATTTCAATTAATATAAACATCATATGCCATAATATGAGCTAAGATTAATAATGTCAAATGAATAAAAAAAATAGGATAGAGGAATTAGAAGAAGAGATTGGAGGGAAGGGAAGGGGGATTTTAAAAAAGAAATAAGCTATAGTATATACATGTAACTTCTCCCCAAGATGACTGTAAAGTGCGTATACTGGAAACATGTACTAATAAAATTATTTAAAAACCTGAAAAACAAAGAAATGAAAATTTCATAAGAGTGCACATCTTTAGTGCCCTCAACACACACACACACACTACACAAGTACAATGGTAATTGTGTGTAGTAATGGATGTGTTAATTGTGATATACCTTAATATATATATATATATAAAATCATCACATTGTACACTTAACATATACAGTTATTATTTGTCAATTATACCCACCTAATCTGGGAAACCAAAAAGTGAAATATTTGCAAAAAAATATGGTGAAAATAGCCAGGCTGGGTGTGGTGGCCTGTAATTCCAGCACTTGGGAGGGTTGAGGCAGGAGGATCCTTATTAGTTCAACATCCTGGGCTACATAGTAAGTTCAAGGCCAGCCCAGACTACACAGCTAGACCCTGTCTCAAAAAGACAGGAGTCTAAAAAAAATAAGTTAATTAAATATAATATGGTATTGTGGTTGAGATTCTGGGACAGGAAAAAAAAGTTATATAAATACTATTTCTATAGTTTTTAAAATAAAATATGAACTTTAGTTAACACTAATATATCACTATTAGTTTAATAATTATCAGAAATGTACCATACTGATATGTTACTAATAGGGAAAATTGGGTATAGGGTGTATGACAACTCTTTGTACTATCTTCACAACTTTTGTATAACCCCAAAGTTATACTAAAATGAAAAGTGAATTAAAAGTATATATGGCAACACTGGTTAGTATCCATACCATATACACAAAAACATAACATTAACAATACATATACTACATATATACATATGAATATACACGTGTATTGTGTTATGTATAATACAACATATCATATAATATACAGTATAACTTTATAACATACAAATTAGGATGTTAAAGTGGATATGCAAGTTGTTTCAACCTTTCTGGAAAGCAGTTTGTCAACATATATTAAGAACCTTAAAATGTTAAAACTTTTACTTAGTAAGCTCAATTCAGGGTAATTACTGAAGATTTTATTTGAAGTACACACAATGTTTTATGGATATGCTTTTAAAGATTTGCTTCACTAGGTCATTTATCATAGGAAATAAATTGTAAAGATCTGAATGTGCAACATTTGAGGAATATTATGGTGAACTTTATGGTTTGTACATACTATAAAGCCATTAAAGTGAAATAGAAGAACAGTATGGAATAGTAATCAAAAGCAAATTTTTGGAGACAAATCTGAATTCAAGATGAAGGACCATCACTGGTTATGTGATTTGGGGCAAATCATCTAACTGTCTTTCTAGGATCCACTTTTCTCACCTGTAAAATAAGAGCAAGAACATGTGCTAGCCTGAGGTTTTATGAGAATTAAATGAGAATCATGTTTAGCACATGGTCTGGGAGATAGCTTAGTGAAAAGTACATTAAGACAACTCTAGAATATAGGTTTTTACTACTGATCCAATGGAATCAGAGAAAGTATTAGGCACTCACTCAGTACCACATAGCTAGTAAGAGTTGAGCTAGGACTCAAACTCAGAAAGTTTAATTTCAAAATCCTGGCTTATCAAGGTCTGGGATGTAGCTCAGTAGCACAAACGCCTACCTGGAAAGCGAGATGCTATGAGTTTGATGCTTGGTAAACTCCACCACCACCACCCAAAAAAAAAGAAAGAAAGAAAAATCCAAGCTCATAACTGCAACACCAAAATGTTTACTGTTATTTATGCTGCTGTTGCTTAATAACATGGGAAAATGCTTATGGTAGCATGTTGAGTTAAAAAAAACACAGAACATAAAATTATTTTTATGGTGTTATTGTGAATTTGCTTTGAATTTTTTCATGCTGTGCATAAACATGAATGGGTAAGACTGAAGCGAAATGCCAATATATTAAAATTATTATTTTTTAACAATCTGTGTAGCAGAATCTTGGTACATAAAAACGTTTAAGTATTATATCATGATCATTTGTTTTGATGTTCTAAAGATTCGCCAAATTATCCAAATGTGAATTTAGTTGTACTGAGTTACAGTTATCCTGCTCAGGACTTCTTGAATCCAAAGATTTGCATTTTTAAATCACCATTACTCTCAGCCAATACTTTGACATTTTTCATTTGTCTGCTATATCTCTACCTCTTTTTTATATTTTTTATTTCTTTATCTAAGCTACACTCTATATACCTCTACTCCAGTTTACTACTTTTCTCATTAGCTGTGCCCAAGAAAGTGGCTTACTATGTCCATTCAGTTTTTTGTTGTTTTCTGAGACAAAGTCTCGGTATGTAATTTGGGCTGGTCTTGAACTCACTATGTAGCCCACACTGACCTCAAACTTACAGCAATCCTTTTGCCTCAGCCTTCCAAGTGCTGGGAGTATAGGTGTGAGCTGTCATGCCCAGTGAGTTTTTAATTTTAAAAATTTTTTTCATTTCAAGATTTCCTGTTCAAAATTACCCAACATTCTAAAAATCAGTGTCTTGGGCAAGGGATTTAGCTCAGTGCTGTAAATGCCTGCCTGGCAAGCGTGAGGTTGTGAGTTCAATCCCTGGTAATGAAAAATAAATAAAAATTAGTCTCTTTTTTTCTTCCTTCAAATCCATTTTATTCATAAAAAGAAAAAAAATGGAAGAAAAAAACTACAACAAAATTTTAAAGTACATTAGTCAGGGGGTAACAATGGTACATACACTGTGCATTATTGTCCCTAAATTATTCACCCAGAGTACATCTGCCTTCAATTGTCCGAACAGTACCAGTACAAATCCTTCTCTTTAGCAAACTCAGAGAAATCAGTACAAATTAGTGTCTTATGTTGCCAGTTATGTCATTTTAAAGTTATTTTATAGCATATATTAGATGATTTTATTATCTAAAGCTCTTGAAGTCTAATCCTGCTGTTTTGTATCTGTCCATGGTAGATGTTTCCTCATGTATTTTGTAATTTTTTTAAAATTTGTGTTCAGTGTAACTTTTTGTAGGGACCCATGAAGGACATGTTCCTCCAGAGCTACTTGCTGACCATATATGAGGTCCTGGCCCCAACCCCTAAAACCACCAATGGGGGAGGGGCACTTAGGTATATGAAGTGTGCTGTTTCATCATCTGTGAAATCAAATAACACTAGGCCAAGATTTTAATTCCAGTGTTAACACAGGAAAAAATTTAATGAACCATCAGTTGCTTTCCTTTGTTCCATGTAAAGGCTATTTTTACATGGAGTTGATTGACTTGCTACATTTTACAATTCAAACTCTACAGAGATTTGTTTGGATTCATGGGCAGGGACTTTAGATTGCTTCCATTTTTCACAGTATGCTTGGTAAATCCCTATGGATTTAAAGACAGTGTCTTAGACACCTCTATGGGTAGTAGGTAAATTAACAGGCAGGTTTCCTGACACACGCCCTGCCAGAACAGCTTAGTGTTTCTATTTTGTACATTAGGCTTGTAAGTAAGATATCATTTCAAAAAAGTCTGCTGATCCAACCCTTTTGTTTCACAACTTGAGAGTTTTACATAAACACATTAAATAAATTTTGCAGAGAAAAAAAATCATAAAGAGCATGTAAATACAAGGTTTGTACCAGATTTCAAAATTCCATCATTCTTACTACTACAATTCCCCATGTGCATGTTCTACAAACAGCAGCCAGACTCCTAAAACTTAAGGTATATTACGGAACTCTTTTACTAAAATCCCTCAAATGGCTCCCCATCTTGTTCAGTAACAGCCAAAAGTTTTACAGTGGCCTCCAAGATCCTATATGATCAATGTACACCACTATTCAGCATCAATCTATATCATGAATTTTTCTCCAACCTTTTCTTACCTTTCTCCTCAATCACTGAACTCCAGTTCTACTAACCTTTCGAGACTGTTTGAATGGCCTCATACAGTAACAACTTCTACTTTGGCGCATTTGGATTTGCTATTACCTCTGCCTAAAACATTCTTCTCCCATATTCCCACAAAGCTTGGTCACTTAGTTCTTTCAGATCTCTGCAAAAATGCCACCTTCCCAAGGAAGTCTTCTCTGATCATGTTCTATAAAATAACAATAGGCTTATTCTTTTTTTCCGTGGCACTTATTACACTGACATATTTATGTATGTATTGCCTGTCTCTCCTAGCACCAACATAAGCTCTTCAAAGGCTAGGGCTTTTATATACTGCTTAGTCCCTGTCACTAGAAACAGTGATAGGGAGTTAAGCACTTAAATGCTGATTGAATTGTGTTTTCATGAAGATTTGTAAAACTTTTCTTGTAGTGCCTATATGAGAAAAAGATGAAACAGTGACTTAAGGCTCCCAAAAATGTATATTTGAATGATTCTCACGGATGTGTACTAGAGGCTCCCCAACAAGTAGTTCACTTTAGTTTTATATTCCAGTATAGTAGGATTTGAAATAACAGAAAGAGCATACAGTTAATACAAGTTCTTCTGTGGTACTCAAGGTCTTAATGGTCCACACAGAATTTCTTCCTTCCCCATCTCATTTCAAGGTTCCTCTTTCAAAAAGGTAAGGAACCACTAGAATAAAGACTGGCTAAATCTCAGCCTGGAATGAACTTTATTAAATCTCTACAAATTGCAGATAAAAACTAGAATGGAGCCAGGCATGGTGGTGCACACCTATAATCCCAGCACTTGAGGGGCTAAGGCAGGAGGATCCCAGCGAGTCTGAGGCCAGCCTGGGCTATAGTGAGTTCAAGGCAAGCCCAAACACATAGAAAGCCTCTCAACCAGATTTGAATCTTGTAGAATTTTTTATTTCAGTGATTGAAAGAATGCAGCCAATGGAATCTATAATGATTGAAATCAAGCATACACCTCTACATGAAATTGCTATTAATTTTTGACTGGCCTAAATCTTTATAATTTCTTTAGACACATCTTTGAATTTTTTGTGCCCTGATATACAAGATAGGTTAACTTCTTCCTGTGGCCATCAAATAATGCGAATTATATTTACTGGCTAGATTCCTTTATAACAAAGGCCTCTAGATTCTCAGGTTGTCTGGTCTACCTTGAACCCATACTTTAATACATTAAATTATGTCAATTTTGGTATTGGGGAGGGAGATAACCTAGAAAGCTGAAATGCACTGTACAAATACTCCATAGATTTTTTTTCAATACTGAGAGTCAATCACTAAAATGCCCAGTTTACTGCCAATTTGTTCTTCTCTCACTGCTGTCCTTTTGGACAGACACAAAAATCTCCCCAAAAATATGAGATGTATTCACACAAATAGATTTTATTCATGCAGTCCCACTATCTAAATATAGAAAGCAGTTCCACTATCAAAATTATAGGAAGCAGTTAAGGGGACCTTGAGAAAAGTGTAGCCCCATATACAGTAATATACATCTAATAATTTCCCATTCATCCATCAATTATTTTCACAAGATTAGCATTAAAAATATAACCAAATATACAGATAACCTTAAACCCCACACAAAAATTTGATCTTTGCTCATTTTCAGATGTCCCAAGAATGACAAATGTTGGGAGTAATCCCCCCATAGCCATTTCTTCACCATCCCATCAACAGTTCTTCATTTCTTGAACTACCTTCCTTTTCCAAAGAAGTAATGCGGTAATCAGTCAGAAAGACTTTCTGAGAAGACTGGCTTGGATTTCTGGGTCTGTTCCAGTCGATTCAAGATGAACTGGCTTGTATCGATGAAGCGCTCAACACAGTTCACAAAACAGGCCTCGGCCCGACTGTCCAACTTTGGCCCAGGCTTGTCCATGCACTTTTCCTGCTCAGGACAAAATACAGTATTAAAAAGGGATCTGGGGTGAGGGGCAATGATGACTGGACGGGACAGATGACTTATTGTTTCTTAGAAGACACACCACCTAAAAACAGTATCTGGTACATTAATAACAATTCACACTTGGCAGCTTACCCTAAGCTTAAATTCTCACAGAAATCCTATGGAATAGATGCTATTAATCCTCATCTTAGGAAGTGGGAAACTGAAACACAGATCTTTTACCCTAAGTCATAGGGCCAGAAAATGGTAGATCTGAGATATTACACAGCAACAACATACAAATGAAGTTACATTTTGCTGAATTTAGATGTAACTCCACAATGATGTTTGCGTTAAAAGGCTTTAAAGTAATTGCAGAAAGCTGGGCATGGTGGCACATGCCTGTAATCCCAGCACTCTGGAGGATGAGGCAGGAGGATCACTGCAAGTTTGAGACCAGCCTGGGCTATGAAGTGAGCCCAAGGCCAGCCTGAACTGCATAGCAAGACTCTGTCTCAAAAAGCCAAAAAAAAAAAAAAGAATTGAGATCTCATAACCTTGTCTACTTAAACCTAAGGTTCTTGAATCCTCTCACAAGGAATGAAAAATTGTGTGAAATTTCCCAAAGAGTACACAGCTTAACAGATTCTTAAACTGGTCTTTAACCACACTCCTCCTGCCACAAGTGTAATGTATAAAAATTTTAAAAAGAGGAATCAAAGCAATGGAGTCTCTGGGTCAGGTGGCACATTCTTGTAATCCCTGCATTCAGGAGGTGTAGGCAGGAGGATCACTGAAAATTCAGGGCCACTCTAAACTACATAGTGAGACCCTGTCTCAAAAATAAAAAAAAATTCAAAGCACTCTTGTCCAACAATACTCTTAAGTTTATGGGAAAGGGACAGTGGCAACTGATGACTGTATATGGTTCAAAGTAGTTAAAATAATTTTCATTTATAATTGTTATATATAAAAAGCCTCAGACCCTCCAATTCCAAGGCATATTACCCTTAGCCTCTACATTCTATGAGTTTGTATTGAAGGAAGGGAAGTGTGCTGTCCCTGGCAACCAGAACACTTTGATTTCCAGCTGCAAATGCCTTACACCCTTTGCCAAAGTCCCTTGACAGGACCCAATGAATTCAACCTTCAGACCCGAAACGGTTTGCTATTACACAACAACCCAACAAGTAGGCAAATAAATGTGTATATTGGAAGTGATCGCGCCACTTTTATATTTAGCGGGCTAGAATGAAAGTAAATCCTGAGGATTCTAGGAGCAGCAGATTCATGGAGTCTCCCCAGAGAGGGATTCAGGCTCCCCGGAATAAATCCCAGTATTGGGGAATCTGATCAGTCTAAACCAGCAATGAACAGCTTCCACCTCTGGTGCCTGACAGTGCTGGGTGGCACATCCGCCTAAGTCTGCCATCTCCAGTGCTCTGCACCAACAAAGCAGAGGTTCAGAGTAACAGTCCACTGAGGACTGGAGTCGCCCCCCTAGCTTGGCCTAAGGAAAACCGGGGAGTCCTGCTGGGTCCACCTTCTTCCCAAATCCCAGATGCTGTAACGAGAAGCTCGGGGCAAGGACAGAGGGAAAGTGGCTAGTGTCCACATCCCGACCCTAGGATCCTCACCCAACAAAGTTCAGTCATCTGGTGCACCAGCTGCTGGAATCGCTGCTTCTGAGTCTCTACCTCGATGAAATGCTGCAATTGTGGGTCCACTGTGCCCAAACCCGCAGCAGAAGACAAGGAGGAGGAATCCATCCCAGCTCAACCGCCCTAGCCGACACGGATTCAGCCCCAATTCGCCGACCTTCACGTGTCTTGGCAACGGAACCGGAACCACAACCCACTGCCTCGGGGCCGCCCCGCCAGTGCACTGCGTCAGCGCGAGGCCTGCGCGGAGCCGCCCGGTGGCCGGTAGCCTCCTGCTCCTGGGACGGGCGCTGCGCTCACCGGGGCGATGCTGCCCGCTCCCCAAGGGCCGGGCTCACCAGGCCGCAAACCGGTAGCAGCACCTGGCCTATGCCTCGAGGCTGCGGCGAGGTCAGGGCGTTGATCCGAAAATAAGAGAAGAGGGGAAAAGGAAGTTACTTCAGACCACGTGGCCCATTGCGGGCGGGCCCAACAGCTCCGCCCCTGGCCGCCTCCAAATTGGCCCGCGCTTTCCCAGCTAAGGGGCTTTTCGGAGTCGGGACTGCTGGCCTCTTAATTGGCCTTCACTTTAATCTTTGGTGGAATTTTCCTATCTTGGTTTAGGGAAACAGGGTTCTGGCAGAGTTTGTCCCCAACTTTAAATTCATTCAAATGATACTTCATTTCTAAAGGGTGCCAGTCACTGTGTTTTGACTAGTGAATTCATCTTTGATTCAGGGGCAGAATTCAACTAGAACCACAGCGGTTAAAAGTCAAAGATCCTGTCGAGTTCCTGATGTAGTAATTATGCCAAAGCAGTGCCACACAATTCCCTGCAACTTCAGGTAGGGCGCTTCAGGTAGACTGCATAATTGAAATATGAGACTTTTACTCTTTTCAGGATTTTATTTTATCAAAATAGCCCCCTCTCACTTTAATGACACGTTTATTCTTTTGCGTTTTGTTTTTCTCTAAGACAGGCTCTCCCTATGTAGTTCAGGCTGGCCTGGAATTTACTATGTAGTCCAAGCTGGCCTCCAACACACAGTGATCCTTTTGTCTCAGCCTCCCCAGTGCTGAGATTACAGGCATGCACCACCATGCCCAGAGATCCCGTTTTACTCTTAGCAAATCCTGACCCACCACCCAAACTCTGATACTCCTGTAGGAACCCTTAGAAGTTATTTACACCCCTCCCTCCCTAAAAAGGGTTTCCTCCCAAATTCAGTCTGTCTTAATAGCTTTGGGAAATTTCCTCTTTTGGGGGAGGGAGGGGAAATACCAGGTGCAAAAATTCTTTTGCTTTTGCTCAGAAACACTATTTCAGGGAATCGAAGAAAAGAGACATTCCTGGATATACAGGGGCCTTCGTGTATTCAGGAGAAGCAGAAAGACTCCAAAGCCTGTAAGCCTGGGATTTCTTCTGAGAAAGTGAAATTGAGGCTTGTAGAGGTGAGAAGTAGAAAACTAAGGTTACAGGCCAGCTCAGGATTCTTCATCCATGACATCTAGAATGTTGCTCAGGAGAATTTTGAAAGTGGGACGCTCATCTGCTTTCTGAAACCAAAGAAAAGTGGAGTGTTATAGTAGCTAGATTCCAAGGGAAATGCAGTAGTAAGCACTAAATGTTTATTAAGTATATACTATATGCCCAACAGCATACCTTGTTGATTACCAAAAAAAAAAAAAAAGAAAAAGAAAAAGAAAAAGAAAAAAGAGGTGTGGCAGGGGATAGTGATGGACAGCTTGCCAAGCATGTACAAGGACCTAGGTTTGACCACTAGACTGCCAAAAATTAATAGCTCTTCATAAGTAAATCTTTATGTACTTTTTATCTTTCATAACTCAGGTTATTAGTGTAATAATTTGCAAATTAAACACTGAAACTATGGGCAAGTTTATTATATAATACACAGTGCATTATTGTTTTGGAGCTTCAGGAGAAAAATGGCTACCAAAACACCAGTTAGTAAATTCTACAAGCTACAACAAGGTTTAAGTTTGCAATTCCACAAGCTACAACAATGTTTAAGTTTGCTTTCAAACATTGTTTCAGTCAGTCCAAAGCCACAGTGAACAAACAGCTTAACATTTCAAAAACCACAGACTGTCTGTGGGCAGGAGCCCTGAACACTTGGGACCTTTTGTTAGTGTGGCTTTCCACCTAAGGCTGGTTTTTTTTTGATAGTTATGGTGCATAAACCCCTGAGGTATTTGATGATCCAGGAACATTCATGCCAGAATGGTCTCAATCTATCAGAATCAAAAGGTCATCAGTTTCTCTGTCCTTCGAATCAGTGGTTCTCAAAAGTAACTGAGAACTGTACCGAATCAGAATTTCCTGGGAAATTCAAAATATTTCTGGATTTCCATTTCAGACAAATCTGATCAGAATTTCTGGGGAAGAGGACCAGTAAACTACATTTTTAAGAATTTCTCAGGGATTCTGATATGCATCTACTTTTGTGACCACTACTTTAAATAGGCTGCGGATACAGTGCCACCTGAAATACAGTAGTTTTCTTTTTTTTACATTTTATTGGTACATTTACATATACACAGTGGTAACATTCATCATAGGTCATTTGTATCTGTACATTGTATAACTTGCTTCCTCTTTTTCCCCATTCCCCTCCTTTCTCTCAGCCCCTCCTCCTCTTTTTGTTTAAAAAAGCTTTGTGAAATACAGTTTTAACAAGCAGAGTGAGGATGTTAGAAGGGAGGGAGCATAGTCAATCAGCCCTAATCCTGAATCACACAAGTTACTCCAAAGGGTTTTCCCTTCCTCCACACTTTCTTTGTGACCTCTGTCATTTGTTCAAGGGAAAGGAGCCCTGCACTGATTGAAATATCCAATTTTATCTCACCAACAGGGCTCTAGAAACACGAAAGTGCTTACTGGACACTATCTCGCCCATTTCTGGTGGGGCAGAACTAACCTGAGCATTTATTTCCACCTAAAGGGTGGAGTTGCCAAATATTTACTGAAAAGTGGAGAAAGCACCTTAGAAATAGCCCAAGGTGAAAGCAGAAAAGCATTTTTTAAACTGTAAGGTTTGGAAGGGACCTAAAATAGGTAATTGAGGTTGCTTTTTAATATGGTGCAAAATTTAATGATTTTTCTTTTCTTTTGAATGTATATGCACTTACCCAAGTGTCTTTGGCTGGCTGCTTATTCATGTTGGTGACAGTCCCAAAACACCCTCTCCTTAAAGCGAGTTTTATTGGTGTCTGCTGATAATAACTATAGTGAGTATTGGGGTGGCCTGGGAAATCCTGTGGCCATCAGAGGATTTGGGGACAGGCCAAGATCAGAAAACGTGCAGTTCTCAGGCAGTGCTCAGGTGTCATGTGGGCATGGAGAGTGGGGACTGGCCAGCTAAATGAGAAAGTAGGTTGAAGGAAATTAAGAGGTCACACTGAAACACTTACCTCATGCCAGCAGCTGTACATGATGGTATATACTCTCTCTGAAGCCAGATGAGGCCTATAGAGACGCAGGCCTTGGGCAATGTGTTCAGCAGTCTCACTATTAGTAAATCTCTCATATGGCATCTTCCCCAGGGAGTAAATTTCCCACATTAAAACCCCTAGCAGTGAAAAAAAAATTACTTCAATTTGCAGTCTTTGGGGACAGTAGAATTCCTAGCTTTCCTAGATCAATCTCAAAGATTGCAATCAGTTGGTTAGTCCCTATGTTCTTTTGAATTTTGTCCAGGCTCCTGCTACAGTACCAACTACACTGTATACCTATCAGAGTTACATTGTAGAGCATTATCTACTGTAGAAGAGAGATGGCAACTTACTTGCTTTTGTAGTTTCAAGCTCTGGCACAGTACCTCAGTGATGGTGAACCCTTTAGAGCTTTCAACAATAACAAACAGCCCCCTGCGGCACACAGGCCATAAGTTCACCACCACTGGAAGTAATCAGTGTTCAGAAACTGCTGAATACTGAATTGGTTCCCTCAATATATTGTCAAATTCTAAGGAGGCAGACATCTTGTCCAGTTTACTGTTTTTATTCTCAGAAAATTCTAAGGTTCCTGACACAGTACTCCCTAGGGAACAGGTAAATGAAAACAAGAACAGTTTCTCTGTGAAGGTTGCAAAGTGTGAATTTTGCCATTCCTTTTCTTGTGAGCTGTATAACTTGGAGATATATATATATGTTTTTTGAAACAGGGTCTCACTGTGTAGCTCGGACTGTCCTTGGACTCACTGTGTGGTCCAGGCTGGCCTTGAACTCATAGTAATTCTCCTGACTCAGCCTCCAGAGTGCTGGCATTACAGATGTGTGCTACCGTGCCCTGTTTTTAATTTGAATAATTTACCCACTTACCAAAAGCCCAAATATCAGATTTGCTGCTGAACTTGCTATACATAAGGACCTCTGGTGGAGACCACCGGACAGGAAATTTGGAGCCTACGGAGCTGGTGTATTCATCATCCAAGACATACCTACAAGGGATGCACAATGTGTTTCCATTAGGATTTAGAGAGCCTGCTATTGTTGTCTAGTAGGTATTCCTTTCTTTTTATCTACCCCTCTTTTTTTTGATCTCCTTTCCTTTCTTCTATTCTACAGTTACCAGGGAGGGATAAGACTGAGAAGAACGATTTAAGAAAGGATGGAGGAAAGTCAACAGGATTAACAGAGCAAGATAAGACAGTGGGGAAATAGCTTTTCTAAAAAGGGGGCAGAGATAAAGGGAGAAAGGAGAAGGATATAACAATGAAACAAAAGAATGAAAGAAGTGGCCTAAACCAGAGAAAGAAAATGAACAGAAAGATGGTAGGAAGCACTAGCACTAGCCTAGGAGAGAAAAAAAAAGGAGGGAATTTAAATCTATATTACTTTCCCATTTTGTACTGTGATATTTTTACTTACAAAGGGAAAAATGAAAAGGATATACTCACCTAGACAGGCCAAAATCAGATACTTTTACAACTCCTTGATCATTTACCAAACAGTTTCGAGCGGCCTGTAGTGCAACAGGGACTAGTGAGACCCCACCCCAGCACACAGGTTAAATGCATAAAGCTTCTGCCTACTATTGGAATGAAGCCAGGAATGCCTTCAACTAGCTCGACCTTCCCACCTAATAGGAGTCAGCTGGTACCACTGAAAAAGTCTGATTCATTTCTGTCACATGGAAAGCAATCTGTTGGGTAGTTCTCAGTAAAGCACTGAAGACATAAAAAAAAGATTTCATTTACATGGGCAATTCCACAACACTGCTTCCTTCACTGAAATGTTGGGAGTATTAAGGGAAAAAGGAGATAAATTTGTTTTGTTTTATGCCTTTTGGCCTGTGAAACTAGGGAAAATTAAGTGTTGACCTGGCTAAAAGAAACAGCCACCAAGAGCCAGAAAGAGTGAAGTGGGGCAGGTGGAAATTGCAAAAAGTAAAGAGAACAGCTTTGGCTCCAGATAATTGTTACAATGGTTTGTAAGAATGTAGGCTCATTGTTCCAATACAATCTACATTTTCTAGAGAAGTTAGAAATGCCAGGTGCTTTTTAAAAATGTGAAATGTTTAAGTGTTTAACTATTACAAAACATTTTTTAAAACACCTGCATGAGTCAAATGTACCCACAGGCCCCCAGCTGGACTCGGATGTAACTAAATGATCACTCCGATGCCACAAGCAGTCCTACTGGGAAGCACAGTGTTTTCTTCTGCTTCAAATCCAGAATGGGTACTAAATGACCCCACTATTTCCTTGTGAGTCACAGGGAGCTGGGCCTGAGTGGCTGCTCTTAGTTCCCACTATATGCGACCTTATGGAGTTGAGGCTGGAAATAGTTGAATGGCTCACCACTGGGGCACAGGCACATTTGTTAGTATTTTCTAGATAAAAGTGAAATGCTGGCTTCCGCAACCCTCCTCAACAGTGTATATCTTCTACTGGTACTTCCACCCTCTCAGCCCACAATCCCGAACCAGTCCTGAAGTCCCACCAGGTCTCGGTGAAGGAACTGCTTTGACTCCAGGTATTCCATAGCCTCGCAGACATCCTTGCACATCTCCAGCAGCTGTTGAGTCTGGAAACGGTGGCGCATCTCCCTCAGGTAGTTCAGGAGGCAGCCGTTGGCCATGTACTCAGTGATGATGAAGATGGGACGCTGTTTGGTGCAGACACCATACAACTGCACCAGCTTCTCATGGGAAAGATTCCTATAGGAGAGGCAATCAACTAGTCCTCCCCTTGGCTCTGCACACTAGTTATAAAAGGGTGAGGGCAGAAAGGGATTGACCTAGGATACATATCAAATAAAGTATAATAGCGAATTAAATTTTTCTTTCTACCACAAACCCCCAAAGTGCTTAGTACGTGGGGGTGAACAGGGCTTTAGAGACTATCAACTGAAATAAGTCTAGGATTGAAGGAATATTCAGGCTAAATTAGAATCATCCTTTCTTTTGGAAGTCTCATTTTCTACATCTACACCCCCCCAAATGCTACTGAGATGGTACACAGCTGTAATCAATACTATTCTCAACTAGTATCTAAGGCAGTGAAATGATTACCTTAGCAGTTAGGACTCTCACCAATTAAAGGTCAACCTCAGACTCTTATCCCATTTCTTTCACCTTAGGCCACAGTGGGTTGTCCTGGTAATTCCTAGATACCAGTGACTGGACTGAGGTGCTGAATTTGGGTTGTAACTCACATCATGACTTTGGCTTCTTCAATGAACTCATCCTCAGACATGGAGCCTTCTCTGATCATCTTGATGGCCACATCATACTGGCCTCTCCATTTACCATATTTCACTACCCCAAATTGACCAGTCCCAAGTTCCTTCAAGAAGGTCAGGTCCTTTGGGTCGATTTCCCATGATCCTAACAAAAAAGTCTTAGTGTCATTCTTTATGGTGACATGTATATATAATACCTATTATAGATAAGAATTTCTCTAGGGTAGAAACAGGAAAATCTGTAAAGGAGAAATTCTCAGGAGGACTATCTATCTTTACTTGGGTAAATATCAAGGACGGGGTTATTGGTTGAAAGAATCTGGAAACTTTCGGTTCAAGTTGGTCATAGGCAAGAAAACTGATTAAACAACCTCTAAGCCTTTTATGATCATGTAATGACTACAGCTAAACTCAAGGTTAATGCTGAAAATTTTAACCACAATTAAAAATAAATAACAAAAAGATCCTTAACAACAAATCTGTGATTCTATGTTTTGCAGTCCCAGCGGGAGCCACTAGAGGGATAAAACCATTAAATAACTTTCGCTTGACTCTCTCGACTTTTCTTGAGACAGCTGGTGCAGAAGCATATACTTCAAAGAGCAATCCTTAAGGCAAGGTCTGCTAAAGAAATCCTTGCAACAGGCCAGTTTACCCTACCCCAGGAAAATAAGCAGTTACCATAACCCAAGCCTGCAGTGGACGGTGCATTCTTGTTTTGTTGAGACACTGGATATTTCAACCTGGATATGAGTCCTGAAACATACAGAGAGGTCACACTGTCGGCGAAGCACAGGGCATGGCATGCCTCATGTATCCACACTTAAAGCCTCATACTTTCAGTATGCATCTTTCTAGTACATGAATCCACATTTTTCTGGAAATCTCTCACAAAGTTTTCATAGACAATAGAAAAACACTAAATAAACTATACCCCTATGAAATATATTTCCACTTCTCAGCCCATACTTAGTTTACAGCCTACCTTGTCAATGAAGATTTTCTCTTGTATTCATGCTCTCATCCATCTCTCAGTTTTTAGAATTTCTATACTACTTAAAAACTGTCTTCTTTTAGGGCTGCAGATTTAGCTCAGTGGTATAAGTGCATGCCTGGCAAGCATGAGGTTGTGAGTTTGATCCACGGTTACCACCCCCCCCAAAAAAAAGGAAAAAAAGAAAAAGAAACTGTCTTCTGATGTTGTGTAACCTGTATATTCTTTGACAACAGGGACCTGAATTTAGAATTTTCCTGTTTTCTCTGAGAACCAAGGAAACTGCTGAATACACAGTAGGAACATGAATAATTGCTAATGAATATTTGCCAATTAGTCACTAGCCTCTTCTGTGTCTTAGCACTGAGTATTAATAACAAAATAATAAGCTAGGTCCTCTTGTGTGTAAAGTTTAATGACCTCTTAACTAGACTCATGGCCACAATCACAGGAGATTACTTTCACAGGAGATTACTTTCACAGCTAATTCACACTGTCTGGTGCAGCATAGTCTTCCCTTCACCACTTGTCTAATTGATTCTTGGTGTTCATGTTCCCAAGTTTTTCTTTTGCCCCTGGTACTCACCTGCAGAGTTATGCTGATGATAGTTAATGAGCTCAGGAATGGTGCTGAAAAGGTGTTTCTCAGCCAGGTAATACTGGCTCTGAGGTGTTGAACACACAACATAATGGCGAATCACCCCTTGAGGGTCCCTGAAGAGGTGGATGCTTAGTCAGTAACTTGGGCACAAGAATCTTTATGAGTTAAAACGTGAAGTGAGATGAATTTTGAGTTTAAGGGACAGAGGAAGCTAGGCTTGGTGCACACCTATTATCTCAGAGCTGTGGGAGGCGGAGGCAGGAGAATCTCAGATCTGAGCCCAGCGCGGGCAATTTAGTATCTTAGTGAGACTCTGTCTCAAACCAGAAAGTGAAAAGTTGCTGGGGATATATCTCAGGGCAAAAACCCTAGGTTCAATCCCTAGTACTGAAAAAACAATCTGAGCATTAGAGGAATTGGGAGAGACACATCATTTAGGAGCTGTTAGGAGGGAACATCTGTCCTTTGTCTCCAAGACCCTGGAATAGCAGCACTCACCCAGTAGATTTAGCAAACACAGAAACAGTATATTTTCCAGCTTTGCTGGAGTCTCTGACAATGAAACCTCCTTCTTTACCCTGAAACAATGAAAAAGAACCTGAATGAATGTAGGAGGAAGTGGTGCCCACATCTGTACCCCACCTGCCCACACCTGAGAGAAAACAGACAACACCTCGTTTCACTGCCAAGTTCCATACTTTAGCTATAGCTTTCTTGCTTTTAATACTGAAAAATGCAATTGGGACTCCAGATGAAGGAGTCCTTAACATTGCCTTGAAGGTGGTGGGTAAAGCAGTTCTCAGTTCAGGATCCTTGCTTATTGTGCACAAAGAATGCTACTTGCTGCGAGCCCACACTCACCTCTTGCTTTAGTAGTTGCTCAGCTTGACTACGAGTCATATGTTTGGAATACCACCTGTGAAGAGAAAATGCTTGTATGGTTCCTAGAACATAAGTAGGTGGGAAATTAGAACACCCTTCAGGGCTTATCCCTGCATGTGATTCAGTCAAATAACCCAAAGCTTCTTTACAGAGGGTTTACTATGTGCATAGCACACAGCATCCTTTCCCAAGCTCGGAGTGGCAGTGAAGATTTATGGAAATGGAAAGTTGAGGGTATAAGAAGGCTTTAGCGATTGCAGGGTAAAGACTTGGGACTGTGTTCCTTTGGGACAATCCACATTGATGATTAGGAAGAGAAGCACATGGGTGGTACAAGTTTAGAATTTTTTCCTTTCAATTGTTTCCCATCAGGTTGTCACTCCTTTGAGTATGCTTCTTTTAGATTTGGAAGCAGGGAAACCTCTCTGAAACTCACAAGTAGAGGGTATTTCGGATCACAGTAGGACACAGACCCTAACTTGGGGTGGTGGCAACATTTGACCCAGTAAACACTAACTAGAATTTTTTTTGGAGACAGGGTCTCACTGTGCAGTTCAGGCTGGCCTTGGGCTCACTTTGTAGCCCAGGCTAGTCTCCAACTTGCAATGAGCCTGCTACCTCAGCCTCCTGAGTGCTGAGATTACAGGAATGTGCCACTACTCCTGGCAACACTAACTTTAATATGTAATTTGAAATAAAAAGTTTGTTGAAGGTATAAAGAGTGTATACTATATTTTGTTTTTCCTGGAAGATTGTGTGTTGGGAACAAGCATACTCACTCATACATTTCTATGGAGTCTTCTGCTTCAGTAACATAGTTACTAGGGATGTAGCCTTCCTGCCTGTAGAGAAGACAACATAGATCATACAGCATTTCCCCATTCCCAGGAGGCAGATGTGTATACTTAGCTCCCTGAGCGCAGAATCAATATCAAATAAAGATATATATATATATATATATATATCCTCTCTCAAAGAAAAGCATCTGACTAGGTCAGTGAAGGGCAGAACTCCCGAACATGTGGCATTGGTTGTATGCACATGACAAATGACAACAGAGATTCTGAGATGACAGAGGCCACATATAGAGCTGCACAGTAGGAAATATTCACTGGAAAATATTCACTTTGGTGCAAGAAGAACAATCTTTGATCAGAACACTGAGCAGGGAGAGGTTTTTTTTTTTTGCAGCAGTTTGCATAGGTGTACAGGAGGCAGGCACGAGTTCAGAGAAGGCTGGCATAGACTCACCCATTTTTATCTCGTGCTCTCCACCATGGTAGGTTACTCTCTTCCAGGATGAAATACTCATCACCCTTCCGCAGCTGTAGGTCATTTGCATTCATTGGCATGTAATCATAAAGGGCTACAACCTTTTTAAGCTCACTTGCAGAGACTGGTGTTGCTGTTGGCTCAGGGGGCAGTGGCTTTTTCAAGATCTGTGTAGTTAGCAGAAAAAAGAGTGTATGGAGTTGGCTAGTCATCAAGCACTTTTGCTTCCCAACTCTGGTTTATTAGAGACACCATTCTAACTCAAATCAGGCATAATAAAAGCTTTACTATGCAACAACAATTTGCAAGCACCTGTGCCAGGAGTCTCACCCTGGAGCACACGTGAACATCATCTAGGGAGTATTTAACAACCCCAGCATCCAGATAGTTTCCTGTAAACCAATTATGTCAAAGTTTTTGAGAGTGAGACCATGTACAATCAAGGCCAGGAAAGCTGTTAGTACTAACGAGTACATGGGCCTACTAAAAGGCTCTGAGCCTCAGTTTCCTTCTTTATAAAATGACCATCACAATATCTGTCCTTACAATACATGATAAAGGACTTTCTGGATCTCGAAAAAGTACCAAAAAAATCAAGTCTTAAGGTAAAATTCTATCGGTAGAATCTAAGAGTTGGGGATATGGGAGTTCAGTGCTAAATTCTTTCAAATTTACTGTATATTTGAAAATATTGTTCATTAAGAATTTAAAATCCATTTTCATTAAAAATGTTTCAAACAGGTGATTGGATTAAAGGGTTTCTGGGCTCAAGTTTTTTTTTTCTGTTGTTGCTTTTGTTTTTTATCGGTACCAGGGATTGAACTCACGACCATGCACTTGCAAGGCAGGCACTTATGTTGCTGAGCTAAATCCCCAGCTAAATGGTTTCTAAGATCTACCTAATAGCTCTCTATCTTTTCATGAAGAGGAAGTCCTAAGTAATATGACACATCCTCTGTCTCAGCAAGAACAGCAGTTAAGGCTTCCAAATTCCAGAGAATTTTAAGACTCTGGTGTGTTTTCAAAGTTTCACTGTAAAATTCCACTTAAGTAGTAACAGTGTGTAATTTCTCTTAGTACAGGTACCTGGTCCTCCTCTGGTGTAGGGGGAAGAGGTTTTTTTGTCTTTCTGTGAGAACTCCCGGGTTTTAAGCCTGCAAAATAAGAAACCAGTAATGACATGGAATGCATTTAGAAAAGGGCACAGGAGTAAGTTTGGTAAGGGACTTTGCTGTGGTACACAGTACCTTTTGGCAATTTAGAAAAGGTGTCTGGATGCCAGGCCACACAGTGTATACAGCAAATTACCACCTGGATTTCAGCACCCACTCATCCCCTCATCTAGGCCCACTTGTGCAGTAGCTAAAATAGTCACTTATTCTGTATCACTGGATTTGACAGACTATTTGGAGTGTGATGGAAATACAGTCAAAGGAGGAGGAAACTGGGCTGAGTATGTAGCTCAGTGACAGAGTGCGTGCTTAGCGTATGCAAGAACCTGGATTCAGTCTCTAAACACATACATACAAAGGAAGAATTTATACTCATTGGATCTCTTACTTCCATTCCTGTTCTCCAAAATTTGGCAGCCCATAGCATTTTTGGCTGTCTGAGAGCAGCAGAGATACTGCCCATCAATCCAGAAGCAAGGATGATACTTCTGCACCAGATCACTGTTGTACCGGATTACTATAACAGGAGAAAAAAAGGAGAGATTACATCTGACATGCAGAAGAATCCACCATTTCCATGATTTTGTCTCTGAGCTTACTGGTAAGCTTGAAACAACAGCTTCCTCCTCAGCCACTCTAAAGGAAAGCAGACCATGAACCAGCTGGTTCACATGACTGACCTGCCTGCCAGTGTGCCCTGGCTCCACACAGTTCCTGAGCAGTTGTCTTCAGTAGTCTGTCATGAGGAGTATCTCCAGTCAACATGATAAAAGAGTATCTGATAGTTCCAGAAACATAGAAATATTATCTGTTTTCCCCAGTAGCCATTACAGTCTTCTTGTAAAACAGATATTATTTATGGCATTTGTTTTTCAGATAGGAAAACAATGCATATAAGCCAACTCACACTCTATGTTTCACGGATATTTGCCTTAGTGAGAAGTTACAGCATTAGGCTTTCTGTGTTTGCAGAATTGTCAATAGAGCTGAATTCAAGGCCAAATGATGGTAAGTTTGGCTCTAAGATAAGCATGGTTCCAATTTTTCTAGGTCACTGAGCTAGGCTGAGTTGATTACCAGATATAAACGTAGCACCTCCATTTCTTTCACAGGGATGGAGTCTCGAGTGATTTCCAAGAAGCTAAAGTACTTCGTAAAGAGTCATATGAAGATAGAGAAGATTAGTATTACTGTTTAAAATACTGTAGCATCTCAAGGTCTTCAGTTAGAAACAAACATCCAGGGACCATAATGTGAGACAACTGAGAGAAGCAAAGGCAATTGAAATGGCTGACTAAATAGGAAGTACTATGGCAAAGACTCAAGCTGGTCTAAGAACATGCACATTTGAAGACTTACCCATTTTAGCATTTACTGCTAAGAAGCATCCTGCATAACTTAAAAAGACAACAGCAGATGCAAAACAAAATCTTTGTTGTAGAAAACAACTCAAGTCCTTAAGAGCTTGCTAGTTATACTCCACTCATTTAAGGATTTGGAGCAGGTCTAGCAGCTCTGGTGAGCCAGTGCATTTTATTGTCAAATGAACAAAAGTACTTTTATTTTTCTTTCTTTCTTTTTCCCCTAAAGTGCCACCCTGATGAATTTCCCAACAAGGACTTGAAGGCCTCTAACCACTCTTCCCTGCCAATTCTCACCCCGTACTTTTTCAGCATTCCTCTTCACCAAGGCCAGGGTGGTGGAGGGAGCTGTTCAGAGCGCAGACCATAAAAGGCTGCACTGCCTATAGAGAATTTTAAAACAGTAATAAAACTGGCCAAAAGTCTACCTGCCTTTAATTATTATTAAGCATTGGTAATTCTGAATGGTATCACTGATTCTCTTTACTATCAGGACTGATTGCTCCTACCACCTCCTCTTCCTTGCCTCTACCTTCATGTCATTCCCCTTTACCTGTTGTTTTAAAGACCCTCAGGTTCTCCGTGGTGTCTACAGGGCAGGGCACCAGTAGACATGCTAAGAATTCTTAATCAACAGCTAGCCACTGCAGTGAACTAAGAAAAGCTAATATGCAAATGAGGAGGAAATAAAGCTTCCTGCCTTCCCTATCCCCAACACATTCATTAACACCCTGCCCTACATTCACAAATAGTGTCTGCCTCTTAGGAAGTCCTCTGAAGATGGCACCCCTTATTTTGTTACTATATT
>PVJX010020826.1:0-32814 GCA_004027295.1 Dolichotis patagonum
TGTGCCAGGGATCAAACTCATGACCTTGAGCTTCCAAGGCAGAAACTCATGCCACTGAGCTAAATCCCCAGCCCGTTAAACTAGTTTTTAAGAGCTGTTAAGATATTACCTCCACAAATATTTGGCTTGGCATTTTAACAAGTTGCCGTTAAGTTGGTGGCTTTTTATTTAAAGAAAAAAAAAACAAAACTATACCACCACTATCTGTCATTGTATAGGAAAAAGAGATTAACATGGATTACCATTAGTTCAAATAATGGTAAATATGAAACCATGAATGGTAAAATATGAAACTCCATGAAGAATATAATACAAACTTTAAAGAAGTATGAGTTCATATTTGGGACAAGGTTTTTAAAAATATGGCCCATGAACTACAGTTTCATCCCTCACTAATCCCCATTGTTACCACTCGCTGTATATCTAGCTTATTCTTCTGCAACTCTAAAGGACAGAACTCTGGAAATCTGCACAAGTTTAGATTTTCTCCAGCAGTGTGTGAGTGCATATATTTTCCATGAACATAGGGTTTTATCATTTTTTAAAAAGCCCTTGTTAAATCAGTAGCAAAGAATTTTGTACTACATTTTTAATTTTTGTGATAAAACATACTATAAAATTTGTCACTTAAAATCCATTTTCAGCATACAGTTTAGTGGCCTTACCTGTATGCACAATATCATGCAACTCCATTGCTCTTTCCAAAATCCTTTCACTGCCCAAATAGAAACTCTATACCTACTAAGCAATGGCTCCCTCTTTTCTACTCTCCAAACCCCTGGTTACCCCTAATTGACTCTCAGCCTCTATGGATCTACCTATTCTGGATAGTTCATGTAAATGGTATCATAGAATATCTGTCTTTTGGTATCTAACTTGTTTCACTTAGCATGCTATCTTCAAGACTCATCCACGTTGTAACAAACTTCAGAACCTCATTTCTTCTTATGGTTGGATACCGTTATAATATAGATCCCATACAATTTGTTCATTCCTTCCACTGATAGACGTCCACTGATAGACAGGTTGATTCCACCTTTCATCCTCATGAATAGCACTGTTACAAACCTCCATACACAAGTATCCATTTGAATACCTGGTTTCAATCTTTTGTGTTTATACTAGGAGAGGCATTACTAGCTTGTGTGGTATTTCTGTGTTTCGGTGTTTAGCTTTTTAAGGAATGTACACACTGTTTACCACCCTCTTTGGGGAGTAAGATGTTTCTGACTTCTGTTTGTTCTTTTTTATTAATAGCCATGCTAGTGGGAGATAAGTAGTATTTTCCTACCATCCTAGTTAATATTTCTCTAATGACTAAAGATACTGAGTATTTTTTATGTGCTTATTAAAGATTTACATAACTTCTTTGGAGAAATATCTACTCAAGTACCTTGTCCATTTTTTTGTCTTTTTACTGTTGAGTTGCATGTTCTTTATATATTCTGGATATTAATCTTTTATCAGATATAAAGCTTATAGAGCTGGATGTGGTGACACGTCTGTAATCCCAGCACTCAGAAGGCTGAGACAGGAGGATCGCTGTGAGTTTGAGGCCAGCCTGACTACATAGTGAGAACTTGTCTCAAAACAAAAAAGACATAAACTCGTAATTTTATTCTATGTGTTGGTTGCCTCAGCGCTCCCTTGATATTATTCTTTGATACACACAAAAATAGGTTTATTATTTTGATAAAGCACAATTCAACTATTTTTTCCCTTATGTTGCTTGTGCTTATGGTACCATAACTAGGACTCCATTATCAAATCCAAGCTCATGAAACTCCCTTTATGTTTTCTTTTAGGAGTTCATGTTTTTAGCTCTTATATTTAGTTGCTTGGTCCATTTTAGTTAATTTTTATATTAGAGTCAGGAATCCAATTCATTACTTGGTAGTGATTATCCAGATATCTCAGCACCATTTATTGAAGAAACTGTTCTTTACCCCATTGAATGAACTTAGCCTTCCTGTCAAAAATAAATTGGTCATAGATGTTTGGGATTTTTCTGGACTGTCAGTTGTAGCCCATTGGTTTATATGCTTAACCTTATCACACTTTTAAATAGTCTCACACTATTTTGATTACTGTAGATTTGTAGCAAATTTTGAAATCAAGAGATATTTTCTTACTCACTCTCTCTCTTTTTGTTCCCAAAGAATTCTTTGGGTCTTTGAAGTCATCTACAATTACATGTGAATTGAAGATCAGCTTTTCCATTTCTTTTTTTTTTTAATTTTTTTTTTATTTTAAAAGGGAGTAAAATTAAACACAACAAAACAGAACAGAATTGGACATAAGAAAGCATAAACTTCAAAGCTAGACAACCAGAGATCCCCACCATCCATCACACTGTCTCTTGTTCTCTTCCAAATGGTTGTCTCTATCCTTGCATATGGAGAGCTTATACTAAATAACATAGCCAATCTTTTCACAAGATGTGCAGTTCACTGGCTCCCACTTGCTAGGCAGGGGGGAGGGGGACAGGGGACACGGGACAGGGGACAGGACACATGAGATGTCTGATTCTCAGCCCACACACAGGCAGGATCACAGTCGCACCCCAGAGACAGGAAGAGTTCCTTGTTCTCCTGGCACCCCAAGTCAACCACACGGTGCAGGTCCCAATGCGCCAGGGTCTCTCTCCTTCGGGCTGCCGAAAGTCGGCCACACTCTCAGCCGCCCCCAGAGAGGGGTGGAGCTCCTTGTTCTCCCGGCACCCCAAGTCCACCGCTGTCTGATTTGACCTTCTATAATTACTTGTTTGAATTGTTTACCTTATTGCCTCTTGAGATGATAAGCCTTCCCTATTAATTTCTCTGCCAATTGTTACCTTTAAGTCATTTATTATTTTATCTTTGGAAGGTCTCATTTATCTATTAAAAATATTTTCTCCCATTCTGTGGCTTGTCTTTTAACTTTAGTACAACTGTATTTTGAAAAGCAAATTTTTAAACTTTGGTAAATCAAATTTATTTTGCTTTTTGAGGGTTTTTTATAAACCTTTGCCAAGGATTGGGGATTTGGCTCAGTGGTATAAGCACCTGCCTGACCACTGCGGGGCTGTGAGTTGATCCCCAGTACCAAAAAAGAAAAAGAAAAAATTGAATGTCAAACATTTAGCAAACATTCACAGAAGAAACATGTAATGAGTACTCAGGGAAACTAAGCTCTTCAAGTAAAATGCTCCCAAAAGAAGCACTGGCAATTCTGAAAAAAATCAATCAATCCTCAATCAATCAATCTTTGCCAAATTGGAGTTGCTAAGATTTTCTGTTTTGTTTCTTTCTTGCAGTCTCTTAACTTTTCTTCTTATATTTAGGAAGAAAATGACCTAGGATCCAGGATCTATTTCAAGGTATTGTGATTCTTTTTTTCAGAGAGGGAGGGTTGCTGTTGTTTTGTTCTGTTTTTTTGTGGGCCTGGGGATTGAACCCAGTGCCTTCAAGCTGAGCTATATCCCCAGACTTTTGTTTGTATTTTGAGACAGGGTTTCACTAAGTTGCTGAGTTTCTCAGGTTAGGCTTGAACTTGAGATCCTACTGTCTCAGCCTCCCAGAGTTCTGGGATTACAGGTTCAAATTACTCTTTATTTATTTTTATTTTACATTTGATATGGAGACAGTCATGCTATGTAGTTCAGGCTGGTCTTGACTCATGGCGATCCTCTTGCCTCAACCTCCAGAGTGCTGGCATTACCAGGTGTGTGACACCACACCCAGCTTAAACGTAATTTTTTTATATAATGTGAGTTTAGGTTTATATCGCATTTGACCATTCAATTGGTCCAGCATGATTTAAAGGAAAAAATTTTACTCTATCAAATGGTTTTTTCATCTTCATAACAGCTGGAAGATCACCCACCCCCAAAAGACTGATACCCAGCTTGCCCAGATTCCTTTTCTATTTTTTTTGAATAACTTTTTATTACTACCAGAGCCTTTTATTTTCAGTAAAATACCTTCCTAAGACTGCAAAGGGAGTTCAGGATCCAGGAGTCATTAAGAGAAATACAGGCAGGTTGGGAAACAGAATAATTTCTATTAGAAAATCCTAATAGCCTAATGTAAAACTAGGGTACTGATTTGCATGATACAGATGCAAATCAGAAAGCTGCTCCAACATCTAGACAGTCTCCTGCTGATTAATAAGGAGTGAAAATGGATCAGATACAAAAATCTAATTATATGGTACATATATGGTTCTTTGGTGAGCCAGTTTGACAAGATTCCTGCAGACATTGTTGAAAATGCTCAAAGAGAAATCCCAAGCACAGTTCTACCAAGTGGGCAGATCAGCGTGCCCTACAGTGTCTTGATCAGCCTCAAGGAGCTAGGGACTCAGATGATGGAGCATGTCCATTCTTTCCCACCAGCTCAACGATTCTCTGTCCTCATGAACCCATTCTTCTTCCCCTTTCTCAATCACATTATTCCAACCTCGCCTTCCTAGATATACCATGATCATTTTTATCATAGATGTCAAGCAACCCTTCTGCTCCACAGTGAAGTCCTGAAGTCAAGCACCAAGAAGACGCTCATGGGAGAAAGTATCTTCTCTTCCCCCAGATACTCTCTTAACAGGAAGATCTCATTGTGGAGTTAATATTTTACTTTGGACAGATTTACAACAAACATATGACAAGGCTGCTATAAACATTTATGTATCTGTATGGACATTTTGTATAAACATTGAGTTTCTGTAAATCAAGGAGATCACTAGATTATATGGTTAGTATATGGTTTGTTTTTCATTTTCTTAACAGTTTTTGAAGAACCAAGATTTTTAACTTTAAACTGTGGTTTTATAATTTGTATATGTCCTATATGAAAATACCTTTGCCTGTATTTCTTCCAGCAGTTTTAAACCTTTAAGTTTTGTGTTTACGCATATTTACCATTTTGAGTTGACTTTTGTGAGATATGGGCCCTTTCTTCCTCCCTCCTTTCCTCCCTCACCCTCTCTTCTCCCTTCATTCCTTTTTTTTTAAAGTGTGTATATGGATGCTCAGTTGTTCAGCACCAATTGGTAAAAAACATTATCTTTTCTCCAATGAATTTCTGAGGAACTTGCCTTTGTCAAAAATCAATTGACCATGTATTAGTCCATTTTTTGTTGCTATAATGAAATACTCAAGTCTCCAACCCTGTAAAATAAAAAAACAAGTCAAAGGATAACTTCAGCTAGAGACATAACTCAAGGATAAAGTGTTTGCACAGTATGCAAGGCCTAGGTTCAATCCTCAGCACCAAAAAAAAATATTAGATCAGATGATTCTAGCAGGATCTGTACTGGTTGCCTCCAGGAAAGAGAACTGTATGAAGAAGAGGCAAACTTATTTTCTAGTTATTTATTTATTTGGTACCGGGGATGGAACTCACAACCTCACACTTGCCTGGGGCAGGGGCTTACATTGCTAAGCTAAACCCCCAGCCCTCTTTGTAATTTTTTTTTTTTTTTTTTTTGTACTGGGGATCGAACTCACAACCTCCGCTTGCCAGGCAGGCATTTACACCACTGAGCTAAATCCCTGGCCCTCTTTTTAATTTTAAAAGAATAAAACCAAACAAAATAAAACAGCATAAAGTCAATCAAAATGAAACAGTGAAAGTGATACAGAACTTCAAAACAGGATAATCAGAAATCAATCATTGCTACCATAATGCCCCTTGTTATCTTCAAAATTGCTGTCCATATCATCAAACATAATAAAATCAAATAAAACACAACAGAATAAAACCAATTTAAAAACCTAACAAACAATACGAAACAAAACAAAACAAAATGAAGCAAAACAGAATGGTGAGAACAACATTGAATTTCAAAAACAAGACCAAAGAAAATCTCCCACAGTTGTTACACTGCATATTGTTGTCCTCTAAATAGATGCTCAAACTACTGGCTTTAGGCCTGCAAAATCAATTAAACAATACAAGCATTAAGTTGTTTTTGTACTTCAGTTGCTATCAATTCAGTCTGTATTCCTCTGAATTAGCAGGTTGCTTGAGGGGGCAGGGCTCAGCTCTTCTTGTATCCAGCCCACACCAGCTGGCTCATAGGAAAGGTGCTGTTTTGTTTTGATTGACTTCCTGTTTTTCCTGTTGGCCCACAGCCACTGCTCCAAAGGTTTAAATATTAAAACAGAAACACTTAACCTACTGGAAGACAAAATAGGTAAAATTCTTGAAGAAAGACTTTCTAAACAGAACCCTTGTTAAACAAGAGATAATACTAATAATCAACAAATAGGATCATATAAAATGAAAAGGCTTTTATACAGCAAGGGAAACCACAAACAGAGTGAAGAGACAACCTACAGAATGGGGAAAAAGTATTGCCACCTGTTCCTCAGACAAGGGGCCAGTATTTAGAATATATAAAAAACTCAAAAAATTAGACCCTCCAAATTTAAAGACCCAATCAAACAAAATTAGCATCTGAAATGAATAGACACTTCTCAGATGAAATACAAACAGCCAATAAATACATGAAAAAAGTGTTCAACGTCTCTGGTCAATTGAGAAATGCAAACTACAACACTGAGATTTCATCTCATTCCAGAAAAGAATGTCTAGCATCAAGAAACCAACTAATAACAAATGCTGGAGAGGATGTGGGGTAGGAGACATTTCTTCAATGCTAATGGGAGTATAATCTGGTACAACCAGTATAGAAATCAGTATGGAGATTCATCTAAAAACTAATTCTAGAGTTTAGTGGCTCACACCAGTAATCCCAGCATGTGGGAGGCTGAGACAGGAAGATCACTGTGAATTTGAGGCCAGCCTGAGCTACATAGTGAGTTGAAGTCCTGCTTGAACTACATAGTGAGGGGCTGGGGATTTAGCTCAGTGGCATAAGTGCCTGCCTTCCAAGTGTGTGGTCGTGAGTTTGATCCCTGGTACCGATTAAAAAGAAAAAATGGAGATGAACTACATAGTGAGACCCTGTCTCAAAAAATAAGTAAATAAATAAACAAATAAAAACTAATACTAGAAATTTCATTTGATCCAGCTATTTTCCTAGGTGTCTTCCCAAAAGAGTAAAAGACATCTGTCATGGTTACTTTTCTCCTGTTACTGAGACAAAAATACTTGACACCCAAATGATGGAAGGAAAGGTTTATTTAGCTTCCAGTTCATGGAGGTTCAGTCCATACTCAGCTGGCTCCAAGGCAGGGTGGTATGACTAAGGGGTAGCCATTCGTGGTGGCTACAAGCAACAACAGCAAACAAGGTACAGAGAAGAAAAACACACCTCCTTCCCTCCTTTATATCGTATGCTGGTTGTGGTGGATGCAGCACTCACACTGCCAATCCCAGTGCTAGAAAACAAACCAACCCCAAACCCTAGATTCAGGCACCTCCATGACTGCATGAGGCTTTGGGCGGACACCCAGACACAAATCAAAACAATATCATATCACAGTGATTTTTGCATATTCGTGTTTATAGCAACACAATTCATAAGAGCTAAGTTTTAGAAGCAGCCTGTATTTCCATCAATAGATGAATGGGTAAAGCAAATGCAGTATTGCTGGGCATAGTGGCATGTAGCTGTAATCCCAGCATTTGGGAGGCTGAAGCAAGAGGATCACTATGAGTTTAGGGCCAGCTCAGACTACATAATGAGTCCAAAGCCAGCCTGAACTACACAGTGAAACCTTATCTCAAAACACAAAACAAAACAAAAACAAACAAAAAAAGAAAGTGCAGTATTTATACACAATGGAGTACTACTCTGCCATAAAGAATGACAAAATGCAACTTGATTTAGTATAACTGTCTCATGTGTTTTCTATGATTTTGAGTCTGTTAGTCTGGTTGTTAATCTGTAAGTATGATAATTAAGTTTATAAGGACTTATAAAATAAATAAATGAATCTGATATTAGCAAAAAGGAGGGAAAGGGAGTGTTATGTAAATGAATCAATTTCCCCATAGTGAATGTCATTATTATGTATTGAAAACATGTACTAATAAAAATTTTTTTAAAATTTAAAAAGTCCAAAGTCCTCATAATTTTTATGTTTCTAAAAATGACTTTAAGCCAGATATGGTGGGGCATTCTTATAATCCCAGCACTTAGGAGGCTGAGGCAGGAATATTCCCATGAGTTCTAAACAGCCCTGGCTGCGTAATGACTTTAAGGACATCCTGAACTACACGATAAGACCCTTCTCAAAAAAATTCAATAAATAAATAATTACCACATCTAAAATTTTATAATTGTTTAATATCATCAAATATCTACTCTGTTTTCAAACTTCCAGTTATCTTACAAATGCTTTTACAACTAGGTTTTTTAAAATTAAAGAGTCATAGCTTGTATTATGTTCATATACTACTACAAGTATCTTTTTTAATATACTGGTTCCCCCTCCTTGTTTTCAGTTTGTTTTGTTTTCCTTGCATTTTTCTGCTGAATAAACTGGCTTGGTTGTGCTATATTTTTCCAGTTTGGAGTTCACTTGTTGCACCTTCCACAGCGTTGTTTAATTTGCTTCTCAGTATGTTCTGTCTCCTGAAAACCTGTAGTTAGTACTAGAAGCTTGATCAGATTCATGATGTTTGTTGGTGCCAACCCCGCTCTCATATATAAATGCTTAGAAACACCAACCGAACCACATTGCCATGAATATATCCCAGCTGTAACCTCCGAACTTTTTTAGAATGTATTCTATTGTCACAGACTTTCCTCTGGCCAGTTCTGGGAATTAAATAAATAAGGCTAATAGTAAGCTCCCTGGTTGCGACTTCCCTACTTCACACAGGACTGTGAAATCAACACCTCCAGCTGCCTCAGTGTTTTCTTCAGCAGCCCAGCACTGGATTCTCCCTCCTCCAGTCTGACAGGAGAGGTACGTGAGCGTAGAAACTCACTTCTGACTCAGGAGAGGCAGGGTGTGATTTGTCTTTGTAGCCAAATAACGTGGACTTTGGGATCAAAGGGGCTGGATTTCAACCTCAATTTTCCTCTAAAAAAAAGAGAGAGGAATAAAAATCATTCATTGCATAAGATTAAAGAAGATATTTCACACTGCAACATAAATGTCAATGTGCTGTTAACAAGAGATAGTTACTCCACTTTTTTAGACAACACTAGTAATGACTGGCACAATGATCTAGCGTGTTGTCTGAATCAGAGACCTTCAGTGAGCATGTGGACACCATCCTCACGCCTTCTCTCCATATATATCCCCAAGACATATTTGTTTGATTTGTATTACTTTGGTCCTCAAAATGTTGTTTGAAAAAAGATAAGTGGATGAGTGGGAGAAGGGAGGAAAGGGATGGGGAGGAGGGATTCAAATTGATTTAAATGTTAAATACATGTACTAACTGCCTCAAATAAACTTCATGTAGTGTTAATATGTACTAATAAAATATAATTCTCTAAATTTTATAAAAAAGAATTGATCACTAACATCACATAAAATTGGTTGATTTTATAAAAGAACATTAAGATTCCTGCTTCTCTTAAAAATCAAATTTGGCAATACTGGACCCCAATTTCTGAGTACCTTTAATCAGGCAGAGGTGAGCAGTAGCCACTCTATTTAGAAGTGGGCTGGGAATATCCATTCTCTTTGAACCACACTGGTCTCTCGTCTGTCATCCTAGCTTGATTCTTTCTTCCAATGGATGTATGATCCCTAGTTACATCAGCAATATATTATTATCAATAATGCACCAACTTTTGCAAATAACATTTTATCGCCACTAGGTTCAAAGTTTTCCTGTAATAATATCAACCTTATCCATACCTCATGAATATCTATACACTTTCCTAAGAAGAGTCTTGAGTCACAGTTATCAAACTGAAAGCTTTGTATCATCTTAGATATGCCCCGGGTATGTGTCCTCCCATTGAAAATCATTTGTTGACAGTGTCGGGGGGGGAGAAAGAATTCATCTAAACATAAAATAGAGTAATCTCCTTGGGTGCTTCAAGGAGAAGTAAAGATCAAGGTGTTACCGAGCCTTTTGTATGATCCTGAAAGCCCCTTGTCACCTCATGATTTTTGTTTTAGATGAGACCTGCAGTAATCACGTCTCCATGCCACTGTACACATGGTGCATTTACATGATTGACATTGTCCCCTGATACAGACAAGGGACCAGGGAGAAATGCTGACTGAAACTGATGAGATGTGTTCTCCATCTCCAAGAATCATATAGAAATCCCACCAACTTCTTTGATATTTTGAGAAATTTACAGAATGTCATGTCTCTACAATATTAAGAAATAAAATAAGAGCTTGCCAAGCAGTGAGATAGGTTTCAGAAGGAGTCAGTATAGTTCTTACTGCACTAATTACTGGCCTCTGCTAGTACCTTTCATCTTCAAAGGACTCACAGGTAATAGTCAGCCTGGACACATGTTCCCTAAAATTAGGCACCTGGAAAGTTGCTAGAAGGACTCAGCACTAGTAGAGAGTTGAAAGAAGCAGACCTGGGAAGACTATAGTGGAAATATCAAAAAAGTGAAACAGCATCCATATAATTTGGTCCTTGCATTGGGCTTGTTTGCTTGAAAAATCTCACTCAGTTCTAGAGATTTGCTTTGCCCGAAATGCAGACAAAATTCAATATTGATAGGATAATCTATTCAACACACAGTGCTGGGACAATTGGATATCCATATGCAAAATAAATAAACCTCAATAAACATCTCACTTTTTACAAAAATTAACTCAAAATGGATCATACATTCAATTATAAAATGTAGAACTGTAGAACTTCTAGAGGAGAATATCTCTATGATTCTGAATTTGGAGATAAGATTTTAGATACAACACCAAAAATCTAGTCCCTGAAAAAAAAATAATTGGGTTCTGTCAAAATTTAAAACTTTTTCTATGATTGATACAGTTAAGAGAAAGAAAAAAGCAAGCCAAAAACTTGGGAGGAAATGTTTATAAGTCACATATCTGGTAAAGATTCATAGTCAAAACATATAAAGAACACTTAACGGTATAAAAATAACCTGGTTTTAGAATAGGCAAAAGGTCCAAACTGACATTTCAACAAAGGAAGATATATGGATGGCATATAAGCATATGAAAAGATGTTCAATAGCATTTGTCATTAGGGAAAAGAAAACTAAAATAACTATTAAGTACATACCTAATAGAATGGTTAAAATCCAAAGCAACAGACAATACCAGTGCTGGCCAGGGTGCAGAACAGTAGGAATGCTCGTTTAGTGCTAGTGGGAATGCAAAACAGAACAGCTGCTTTGAAAGATAACTTGGTGGTTGCTTAATAAGATAAACATAAATTAATCATACAATACAGCAAATCTACTCTAGTTATTTACTCAGGTGACTTGAAAACTTTTATTCACACAGAAATCTGGTGTTTATAGCAACTTTATTGATAATTACCCAAAAGTGAGAACAACCATCATGTCCTTCAACAGATGAATAGAAAAACACAGTATGACATATGTATATAATAAGGATACTTTTCAGTAAAAAAAATGCTATGGAATCATACAACATACATGAATCTTAGATGGCATTTTCTTAAATGAAAGAAATTATACTCAGAAGTCTGTATATTATGCGATTCTATTTGTATGACATTCTGGAAAAGGTAATGCTATAAGATTGGAAGCAAGTTTAACAGTTACCAGAACTAAAGAGGGAGAGATTTATCAAAGGACCAAGGGACAATTTAATAAAAAAAAACATTCTATTTTGGACTCCCACCAAGTAATGAATAATATTGTATTAACTAAAGTATAAAATAGGAGATGGGGATACAGCTCAGTGGTAGAGTGTTTGCCAGGCATACATGAAAATCTGGGTTCAATCCTCAGCACTGCCAAAAACAAATAAACAAAACAAAAACAAAATAAAAACAAAATCCCAAGAATAAAAGAAATGTACACGAGCCCATAGTGACAAAAATTATTTAATAAAAAAATAAATAGGAGAGAAAGGGCAAAGTTCCTTACAGAATTCCCAGTTTTTTGGTGTAAATCATCTCCTTTCAGGAAGTGGAGTATAATTCCCCCCTTGAGGATGGCTAGACATAGTGACAAGCTCTCACAGGGAAAGGGAGAAATAGTGAATTCTCTACAAAGGTTGACAGAACCTTAAATGAGTGATCAAGATTAATATCACAAGTAAGACAGTAATGATATTGGAAAAACATAATTTCTGACCTGCCAGATGTCAGAGATGCTGAGTTCATTTCCCCTGAATGTTGAACAATGAATTCAAAGGGACAAAGGAGGTTAAGAGTAAAAATGTTTTAGTAAGAGAAAGTAAGAGAGAGACAGGAAGGATTCCAAGTAAGTGGCTGCTGAGGCTCTTCATCAGGGGTAGTTTATACAGCAAATCACAAAGAGGATACAACATGGGTCAAACTACAACCAACCAATAGGAGTACAAGTATTAGCTAATTAGCTAATATTGATCCAATAGCAAAACAAGTCACATAGTAAGGGTGCATGGAAAGAACAAAAGAATTCTTAGAAAGGGAGAGGAGGATGGGTCCAGATGTGCTGGTCACCCAGCTGACTATCTGATACCTATGTGGGGCCACTGTACCAGGTGGTGCCAATTATAGTGTAATCTCAAGTTGCTGTTTATCTCCACAGACACATATAGGCCTGGCTCTTGCTTTTCCATCCTGAGGCCTGGCTCTCTTCAAATTCACCTCTGGCTACAGTTCTCGTGTCTTTATTTGTTGTACTGAATTCCTCAAGAGCTCAGTCCCTCTCTGTATATTCATTTCTATCCAATTTAGCTGCCTATAATAATAAGACATATCAGTAGCACACAATCCGGACATGAATGATGAGAATGGCATTTCCCCAACCCCATAACTCCAGTTTGATGATGAGGAAAACAGTAGACACACTCAAATGAAAATATATTATTTTAAATATCTGACCTGTGCTCTTTGAAACTGCCAAGGTCCTGAAAAACAGGAAAGACTGAGACACTGTCACAAACCATAGAAAATGAAGGAGGATCCTGAACTGAATCCTGGAACAGAAAAAAAAAAATCGTAGAAATACTTGCAAAGTTTAGAGTTTAGTGAATGATATGCAAATGTTGGTTTCCTTGTTTTGACAAATGTACGTGGTTGACCTAAGACATGAACCAAAGAGGAAACTGAGTGAAAAGTATATGGGAAATCTTTTTACTATCTGCAGCTTTTCTGAAAATATAAAATTGTTCTAAGTAGTTTATTTAAAATAAATAAATACAAAGAAAAGCTTGCCTGGGTATATAGCTCAATGGCATAGCGCCTGCTTGGCAAGTATCAGTGTAAGCATGAGTGTAGTTCAATTCCCAGTACCTCAAAATACAAACAAAAATCATGGCAATAATGTAATGGGAACATCAAAGAAACACAAGAACTATTTAGACCTACCTCATGGCCATTCAGGTGCTATGACGTTCCCTGTCCATTCAGAAGCCTCCTTAATTATCTGATTACCAGGAAATTACACAGGTTTACTAAGCATCACTCTAGTGTGGGACTCTTCAAACTTTGTGTACATCAGAATGAATGATGACTACTGGGACGCAGGCGCACTGAAGTAAATTAGCATTTGGATTTGTGTATTTTTATAATGTTCCCTGGTGTTCCTGACAAGCATCCAAATTAGAGAACCACTCTTCTGGTGCTTCCTAGTAACACAACTTCATTGTTCTTTATTCACTCAGTTGACAACCATCTATTGAGCAACTATGCTGTTTGCCGTTTGTTAGTACTAAGTCTCAGAACAAGAGGCAAAGATCATCCCTTGTGGGCCTTATGTTTTAATGTACAAATAAATGCACACTGATGAGTCTTTCCTTGTACTCCTCAGTTCTAAATCCTCAAAGAGAAAATATGTGATTGGCCTAGTTATCACTATCTTCTGTTTTAGGAAGCAGAACTTTTCCTAAAGGCCATCCCACGGGCATACTGTTCGGTAGGTGTTGGTTACCTGCAGGTCACACGTGTTCCCTTCTCCAGTTGGTAGTGGCTGAGTGAGGGCCTATGAAATATGATAGGACCTCTCAGCAAAACAAACTAGGTTAGGAAGGGCCCACGGCATGTGAGGCCCCTTGTCTGACCTACCTAGGGGGGTTGCTATCCCAAAACAGCAAGGAGCTGAGCTCTCCTAGGCTTGTCTGGAGGCAAAAAGTAAGGCTGCACCAGTCAATATGATAAAAATGACACTTTCACCATGAACTAGCTATTTATCAGATCTCAGAAATAATGAAACCCAGGAGAAGCATACAAATGCTTGTTCCAGAAAAATAAATTGCTTCTGCTTTGATTTTTTTTTAAGCCTGTAGATATTTGCTTTTGCTGGACTTTGCTTTTCTGCTGCCTGTGATGTTTCAAAATGCCAACTTGCCTGCAGCAGATCCCTGCTCCAATTGCGACTGACTTGGACAATAATCTCTCATGGGTTTCCCTCTGTCATGTTGTGTTTATTTTTATTAGCTTTGGCAACATTCTTTAGATTTTATTCTTTGCCCTCTGTTTGAGTGTATTTTTTAACTAAAAGAAGAAAGACAAATAACACTAGGGACTAGAGCAGTGGTTATTACATTTTTCCATGCCAAATCAGGTTGACCTTGTACCTCACCCCTTAAACAAAAATGTTACTTAAACAATTTTTTTTGTAATGTATCAATAGTAGCCACAGAGGTAACTTATTAACTGACTATGAAAAATAAAAAGCTTTAAAGCTCTTCATGACATATGTTCAATTCAAATCAACAAATACAACTATTAAAAAATATATGACTACTGCACTGTGTTCCCAACCAAAAATCAGGGATCTAAAGATGAAAAGAAGTTATTCTTCCCTGAATGAATAGACCAACAGTGGTGGAAGACAGACTTGTGATGATTAGGAAGAGGAAGATACTCATGATGATGTTACCAAAAATGAAGGAACCTGCTGTTTCAGGAGCTCAGAGAGAAAAGAGAATCATTTTGAACTTAGGGACAGATAAGTAACATTTTTAGATGGCCCAGTGGGACCATTAGGATTTTTTCTAAGTAGACAATGTAGGAAATGGCGTTCAAAACTGTCACAGCTAGTGTTTAGATGTCTCCCCAAGATGTCTTATGACCTCATGTGGTCGTAAGTGGGGTTTTTTCAGAAATGGCTGGATCTAGAGTGTGTGATGCTGAAACTGATTCATGGTGCAATGCTAGCATCAAGGGCACTAGGATTAAGGGTGTGAATCCTACCCACCCTAAGTAACCTTGATAACATTGATAACATCTCTTGCTTGCTTTGCTACCTTCTGTCTTCTATGAATTGTTTCTCCTCTGAGCCCTATCTATCATGCTACTCTGCCTTGGAACCAGCTGATTATGGACTGAAACCTCTGCAAACCTTTCCTCCAGTGGCATAAGCACTCACCTGCCCAACACAAGGTTGTGAGTTCGAACTCCGGTACCAAAAAAAAAAAAAGACTCCTTTAACTTTGGGTGTTGAGTATTTTGTCTCAGCAAAGAGAAAAGTAACTAACACAAAGACATAGTGATTAGTATGGACAAAGTTAAAAGAATAAAAAATGGCCTGTAGAGGAAATAGCAAATAGTCACTCATGTGCTAATGCACACAGTCTAGCCCTAAAAAAGGGCTAGACTTACTCATGGCCCATCAAAGACTCAGCACTGGGTTCTGCGAGCCATGGCTAGTATCAGATGTCTGGTAAAAAGTGGCCCAAAAATTCTGACCACTGAACATAACAATAGTTGATGAAACCCTCACAAAGAGGTTCACTAACTGCCAAACAGAACAAAAGCATTATCTTCCAATCTAGTTCCTACATTCATTTCTCTGCATTAAACTCATTAATATGTTGGCTTAGCCATCAGCCACTCTCCTAAATGCTAGGAACATGAAGCTAAGTCCACTGTAGTTCCTGCCCTTGGGGAGCCTAATAAGTGGAGACTTCATTATTTATTTATGCATTTCTCAGACCTTGATAAAACCTATCTGGTTTATTGGCAGGACAAAGAGAAATGATTTTTTTTATTTTTACATTTTAAGTAACATTTTGTTATTAGGAAGAAGTAGTTCATGATCATTATAGAATACTGATCTAGCCAAAACCAAGTTAAATATCTCTGGATCACTAAGAGGCAAACACTGAAACACTTGGTTCATATCCCCCAAATCCTTATATGTATACATATATACTAATATACATTTTGTGCTGGGCATGCATGTCTATACCTCCAGTTACTCAAGAGTCTGAAACAAGAGGATCACAAGTTTAAGGCTGGCCTGTCTGGGTAACTAGAAAGACCCTAATTCACAGTAAAAAATTAAAAGGGCTGAGGCCATAGCTCAATAGTACATGCACACAGCTCTGAGTTCAATCCCCAGTACCAGCTCAAAAAATATATATTTTGTTTAACAAGATGCTTTGGTATGTCTGCAGAGTCACCATGCCTTTTGACTAGATTTTTTTTCAGTAATTTTCATGGAAATAAATGCTTCTTTTCTCATACTCAATATATACTCAAACTTACCCACCTGAGCTAAAACTGTCCTTTACAAGCTGGGCAGTGACACAGCCTATACTTTCAGCTATTTGAGAGGCTGAAGTGAGAGTATCTCTTGATACCATGGAAAACAGCCTAAGCAGACCTTGTCTTAAAACAACGCAAAAACGTCCTTTACAACTAATCAGCTACATTCTCCAAATCAGCTCTGTATACCAGTTTTTAATTGCTCTGACAAAGTACTAAGATAACCAATTTAAAGGGAGATTAAGAGATTTATTTTGGCTCATGGTTTCTGAGGTTTCAATACATAGTCACTGGTTCTGTTGCTTTTGGGCCTGTAATGAGATGTAATACCATGGTAGCACCAAAGCTGCAAACTTCATGGAGGCTAAGAAGCAAAGAAGCCCAGGGTCCCAATATCCAGCTTGAGGGCCACACCCAGTGATCTAATCTCCTTTCAGTGCGTTCCACCTCCGAAGGGTTCGACTGCCTCTCAATAGCTCACAGGTTGCTGACCAAGCCTTTAGTATACAAGGCTTTGGGTACATTTAAGATCCGCACCATAACAAGCCTCCAACTCAAGACTTGCACCCTTAAGTTTCTCTTTTAATCTAGCATTGTCTCTTTTGTATGATTGACCTGATGAAGTGAACTGGCCGTCTGTCTTGAAGAAGAGCTCACTTCCCGTATTTGCCTGGTTCCCTGGGATGCCCTCTACTTGATCCTCTGTTCTCTGTATTTCCTAAAAACTGGAAGTTCTAACTAAAGGTATGAGAGAGATCAGTTAAACCCTTGGGGTTAGAATACTTCTTGGGGGATAACATGATGTTCACATTGCAAAACGAAACAGACCACTTCTGGTTAAGTCATCATTATTGATGGTCAAATGACCACCAGACAGTGACAATAACCGGGGGCTTTAGAGGGAGCACTTTGAAAAGGACAGAAGGAACAAAGGAACAGAGTTAAGTGTGAATGAAACTTGGCTGCATAAAGGAAGTGAGTTGGGGTCAAATCGTGTTTCCCACTCTGGCATAGCTCTGACTGTGACCGACTGATCCTCTGATGTTCTTAAAATCAGAAAGGAGTGGGAAAACAAAAACAAAAAATATATACCTTTGGGGGATGTTCCAGGATTCTGACTCTTTGGGGCAGCAGTTTTATAAAGCAAACGTTCTCTTTATAACACTGAACTCGCCAATGTGGTATCAGCCCACGGAGAGCCATTAGTATTATCCTCAGGTGTACAACCTGAGCCAGCTTTGTGGGTTCTGCACTCATTTTCTTTCTTTTCACTAATAGCCCTTGCTCTGCCTTTGGCCACCAGGGGGAACTGCAACTAAGCAACAGTTCTTTCGGGAGCGTGAGAACGCGCTTAGATAAATCTTGACCAAGCCAGGGTCCCGTAGCAAGGTGTTCAAATCGAGGAACCGTATTTCCGCTTTCTCGCGAGCACGCCAGGCTCCGCCCCGCCCCGCCCCGCGTGCGCTTTGGTCTGTACTGGTGGCTCGCAGCAGGTGGCGCTGTTTGAGGCGACTCTGTGGCCGGGCTGCTAGGGCGAAGATCTCCCGGCGGGCTGTGCGGCCCGGCTCTCGGGCGGCAGCGAGTGCCACGTCCCAAGTACAGTGCTGAGGAGCGGAGCGGGCGGTGCGCGTGGGGCGGGGAGCAGCGCGAACCCGGCTCGGCCTCACCGATCGCCCGCCGCCATGGGCTCTTCGCAGAGCGTCGAGATCCCGGGCGGCGGCACGGAAGGCTACCACGTCCTGCGGGTAAGGGCTCCGACGGCGGCCCGGCAGCGGCGGACTGGAGGCGGGACGTGGCCGCGGAGAGGCGGAGGCCCCGACGGGCCCCTCCTGCCCGGGTGGCCAGGCCGGATCCGGCAGAGGAGCGGCAGCCGCGGGCGCTGCCTTGGCCGAGGCTGACTCGGGAGCGCTCTGGGCCGGAATCCGCCCTGGGCTGTGAAGGGGCAAACTTGGCTCCCCTTCCTCCGCACGGCCTTCCCTGCCTCTCTGATTCATAGCTTCCAAAGTTAGGAAGGGTTTGGGGACAGCGTCTCCGAAAGGGCTGATAAAAATAATTTGAGGTTTCCCAGAAACAGCGCCTCAAACCCCTCAGTCGAGGCGGGGGATGCGACGTCAGGTGTCCGCCTCGGCGCTGTCTCACTGTCCGGAAAGGCCAGTAGGAGGAGATGGCAAGCGAAATGGCCTCGATGTAGGTTAGACGGACTGAAATTTACATGACTTTGACGGGACTTTTCCCCCCCAGCGTCACCCCAGACCCTTCCAACCCTCCCCTTCATCAATTCCTGGAGGGGGAACTTAGGTAGTCTTCCTAAGACGCCTGAGGGCAAGGTGATTAAGCTGTAGATCCACCCAGGTAAACGAGGTAATGGGGAGGAACGTTTCCAAAATAAACCGGACAAATGAAGGAGAGCAATGTCAGACACCTGGATGGGAAGAAACATCTGCCTGAATTGTGAAGGGCCTGGGCTGTGCAAAGCATGCGATGCGTTTTTCGTGGAACCAGGAAACGGGAAACTTAAAAAAAAAAAAGTAGCAAGGATGGTTGTGTGCAGTGACACCTGTGTGAGTGTAGCAGGATGAAGTATGCAAAGTGGCCCTGCAGCGCCATTTAGAGATGTAATAGAGTGTCACCAAATATGAGCGCCTCACAGACAACAGCAGCTTCACTGAGAGTGCTCTTCCTGATGCTGTCTTCATTTTTTTTGTCCCAGGTACCCTGTTTGTCTTAAATTAGCAGATATCTGAATGATAGCAGTGATATGTCATCTTTCTGATCTTCCGGATTATTGTGTCAAGTTGGCTTCTTTATTCTATGAAATACCCATCTGGAAACTACACTTGTGCTTGCAGTGGATGATTTTTTTCCAGAAAAAAAATAGAAGTTTATAAATAAACCATATTACTTTCCTATTCCCTTAAGCTGACCAAACCTTTGAGTTTGGTCACTAATACGGAAAATTGAAAGAGAACTGCCACATTTCAGATACGAAGTGAAAATTAGCGGCATTTGCTTTTTTCTGTAGTATCTGGGCTGATTTTGAGTAGTCTGTTCGCGGTGTTATCTAGTGGCCAGCTAATTCTCACAGTGGCTGGTCGTGGCTGTGAGGATTTGTGGTGTCTTTTTATAATTTATACACTCAGGGATGCTCAGTAAAACACACTAGTGTTAATGAGGGGAAAAATCAGCGTTTGAAAGAGCTTTACATATCAAAAAGAACTCTAGTTTAATAACTTCTGTTAATGGCACTTGGATGCAAAACAAGTTGACTTGTATTTGCTTTGTATCGGTGCACCTCAGTAAATTCGCATTCATATATGTTTAATAATGTAGAGGTATTATTAAGCCATAAATCTGAGTTTTAGAAACACTAGGGTCAGTCTTAGTTATACCATTGCATCTGAAGCATGAATGTTACAAAAGGTGAAATAATTCTTATTTAGAGTTATGTTAAAGGAAGCTTTAAAACATTAACAGTCATCTAGTTTGAATGTTCCTGAGTTTTTAACTTTCTCTGCCCTTAATTCTGTGATTGATTTCCTTATGTTTGTTTTCAGAGGGGAAAGTACTATGTTAAAAATCAAGATAAAAATGTCTTCCTTTCATTTGTTACTCTCTTGATTTTCAGGAGTATGTTGTATCTGCTGGATTATCAAATTTGTAAATCAAAGTAAATATGGCAGGGAAATCTTGGGATAAAATCACTGATGTTCAATGTATTCTATATTGATTTAATTAGAAGTTAATCTTCTTTGATAATCAACCCCCTGGCCATTTCTTCGTTAGCAGTAAAAACTTGTGACTGCATTTTTACCAGTTACTGTAGTGGCACCCATAGCTACTGCTGCTTTATTGTAGGGTTTTATGTTGCTTTGTTTTTGGTACCAGGAATTGAACTCACAACCCTGTGCTTGCCAGGCAGGTGCTATGTTGCTGAGCTATATCCTAGACCGTGTTTTATTATTCTTCCATGAGCTTTTTCCATAACTTTCCCATTATTTTTCAATACCTACTATTAGGTTGTGCTTTTAAAATCTCCATTAGGCAACCCCAAAATAGATGTGAACGTTTCTTTGAGCGGTATACTCGCCTTTTTGTGTATTATGTATCATTGCATATTTCCATGTGGCTATGATCATGCTGTATACCCAGTTCCTTATTCTCTTAGCCCACATCCCAACAGTAACTAACCACTATTGAAAGCTTCCTGTGTGGCCTTTTAAGTGTGTTTTATGCATATAAAAGACTCTTTCCCCCAACTTTTTTCCCTCTCATTCTTTCTGTAGCTGTTGGGAGCTTATGACACCTACTGTTACACACCTTGGTCTTCTCATTTGGTAACCTCATTTGGTAACCTAACTTGGCAGTCTTTACAGAGCAGTACATAGAGATCTGCCTTGTGCTTTCAGTTAGCTCTGTAGTGATCTCTTATTCCATAGTCTGGTTAAGCAGCACCTGCTGGTGCTGATGACTTAGTTTTCTAGCCTTTGATATTATAAATACATATTTACAAGCAGAAATCATATTTTTTGTTTTTACTTAAAATATACATTTGCTGAAATTACTGAATTTTAATATTTGCTTTACACAAATATTGGTCTTCATTTTAATAAATTGCTACCTTATTTTCTGATTCATTAGAAACATTTGATTGGATAAATGCCAAAAGTACAAGAATTCAAATTACCTATAATTCCACTATCTAAAGATAGTATTGTTGAAGTTGCAGTGTTTTCTTTTTCCTGTGCCTAACCTTGCCCCTTAGCCATGCTTTAAAGATTTTGAATGATATAACATATTCAGCTATAGGATGATTAAAAGTTATGTTACTATTGAACCTAAATATCCAACAGCTTTATTTATTATGAAATCAGAGTCTAACCACTGATCAGAGTGTTGTACATGCAGTGAAAATTGTGTTTCAAATCCTGTACATACATGTACACTTGTGTGCCTAGGGAAATAAAACTGGAAGATAATAAACTAGGATATAAAAGAGATCATTGGTGGAGGGTGACATTTTTGCACTCCTTTTAAACTTTATTGTTTCTAGAATTTTGTTAATGATGGTGACATACTTAAATAGTCACAAAAAGTATAGTTGTAAAATGTTATTTTTAAAAAGTGAATTCCTACTGGAAGACTTTAAAATTTAATTTGAAGCCCTTTAGAGATGACAGCCAGGGGTGTTGGCTCACATCTCTAATCTCGGTACTGTGGGTACTCTGGGGGGCTGAGGCAGGAGGGTCACTGAGTGCAAGGCCAGTCTGACCTACCTAACAACACCCTGTCGCAATAAAAAAGATGACATAGTTCGGCCTCCCTTATACATTGGGTCAGATTCCGTATTTACCATAAGTACCACTGCTCTTTAGGTCCTATGACTTGTACAAGGCAGGAAAAGGGTTAGTCAGGGCTTCTCAGTTTTGTCAGAAGTTATATGTTACATCTTATAGTTACCTCAGCAGCACTTAGAACACAAAATTCTTGCTTAGATTTATCAGTTCTCTCATGAGCCCAACAAAGCTATTCCCCCAGCTCCCGGGTCTTGTGCTGGGATCAAACCCAAGGCCTCACAGGTGCTAGGCAAGTCCTACACCACTGAGCTGCGTTCGCAGTCCAAGGCCACTTTCAAAATTATGCATGTCCTCATAAATGTTCACTGTAGGACCTGTTTCTCAATAAAATAGTTAAATTCTGTTCTATACTTAACAATCTTTGAGATAGGAGATGTCTTGAGTACATTCTGGAACCAGCATTCATACCAATGTGGGGACATAGGAACCATCATAATCACTTATAACTTCCTGGAGAAATGTGAAGGTGATGGATATTTTGAGGAAGGGGCATTGAGATGCAGCGTATCTCCAGTGTAATAAGAGGCCGCTAGCCCCTGAGCCATTCGCTGAAGCACTTAGAGACCCAGGCAACTTTCAAAAAATTAAGTGGCTACAAGTGGAATTACTTGTGTAGAAAATAGAATACCTCTATACCATATCTAGTGTCAGATGGAACTGCTTTTTTTAAAATGGTGCCTCACTAATTTTCATGCAGTGGAATTTTAATTTAATATAATACTTATTTTGAAAAAACAAATTCCTAATATTTGGTAGTCACCATTTTATCTTTATCCTAATGTAGCATTTCACACATGCCCCATTTTATAAAACAAAAATCTTACTATAGCTCCCTCCCTTCTCACTCATTATGAAAATAATATGTAAAAGTAAACAATACTCATTTTACTTTTGGGCCTGACACTAATAGGGCTTTTAAGTAATTTTAAATTTTCCTCTGAAATCTTTGTAAGAATTGAGCTTAAGGTAACCAGAAACATCAGGAATTTTATTTAATATTCTATTGAAATGATTAATATTTTAATTGATTAATAAAAATTAGCAGCAGTCTAACCTAGAAAATATTTGTGAAGATTTGATAATATGCATTGAATCTGACTATAAATTGCCTGGGGAAGAATGATTATCAATGTGACTTGTTTTCTAAAAAACAGACTCAGAGTCAAAGTACAGTTATTTGGGAGATTGGACCCTTTCCTCTTGGCATTGCAAGTAAATTTACTACAGCATGAAAAGAAAGATGCTGGGATTTTGCTCTCATTTCCTCTGCCATTTCTCCCTGCTACACACACATACTTTTTTAGTACCAGTGAGAGATCATTCAAGCACATTTTTAGAAATAAGGAGTCATGTCATCATGTGAACATGAATACATTGAAAGACTATTACAGTAGACCATTGAGACTGCGCTTGAAAATTGGATCCTAATGTGTGCTCCATTTTCTATTTTTCCTTGGACAACCCCAGAACTTTCCTGAACCTCAGTCTTTTTACCTGAAACGTGGGGATAATAGTGCTTCTTCCATCTTTTTCCTTTGAAAACCACATTAAATGTATGAGAATAGTTTGGAAACAACTGGTTGCTGTTAAATCTCTTTATTAAAACAGTACTGTCGGGATTTAGCTCAGTGGCTTAAGCGCCTGCCTGGCAAGCGTGAGGTCGTGAGTTCAATCCCCTGTACCAAAAAAAAACAAAACAAAACAAAACAAAACAAAACAAAAACAGTACCGTCCACTTCTTTGGTTATCATGTTGATTAAATGAGATGGTCCATGCATAGCAGTTAGCATAGAATCTGAAATATAAATACTCCATGAATGTTAGTTGATACTATTATTACTAACATTAACATTATTATATCACTCATTAAGAATCATTATGACAGTGGTGGTGCTAGTTAGAATATACTAATTATGCTAGGCACAGTGCTGAATGCCTGTAAGCCCAAGTACACAAGAGGCTGAGGAAGGAGGGTTGCAAGCTTGAGGCCAGACCAGGCAACTTAAGGAGACCTTGTAGCAAAATAAAATATACAAATGGCTGGGAATATGGGTCAATGGTGGAGCACCCCTAGGTTCAATCCCCAATACCATAAAAATAAATACATAAAACACTCATGGTATTTCCATTTAATCAGTTAGCAGCTACTTTTTTCCCATATACTTAACCCTTTGCTGCTACTTAAAGTATCAGTTCTGGTTAGATATGACTCCTACTCACTGAAGCACACACTTCTAAGGATCTTCATTTTTAAGGTAATTGTCTGCCTTTTAAAACATGTGAGTGCCCATATTCTCATCAGTTTGCCCTGATGTTACTGCACTCATTCATTAAAATGACCCAAAAGTCTGTAATTAATATGATCCTCTGCCTTTGATTTTCTTCAGTGTAGAATTGAAGACTTATTTCATGGTGAGTCATTCAATCTGCAGACCATCTAATCACCCTTGTCACTTTACAGCTATAAAAGAGCACAGAGAGAGTAATCTGATTCGCCAAGATCACACAGCAAGTTTTCTTTCCCTAAGAAATTTGAAGAATGTAAGATGACAGACAGACTGTAAGACTTTTTAACGTCTTTTGGAGCGGACATTTCTAATGTTCACATCTTTTCTAAGAAACTGTTGTATATTGTGATAGATTTTTACTTCCTTTTGATTGCCATTACATTTTTTTTTCCTTTGACATGCCGTCCTCCTCAGTTCAAGTGATGGTCCCTTCTCAGCCTCCTGAGTAACTGGGACTACAGATGTGTCCCACTGCAACTTAAAATTTTATTTCAGATTGCTTGAACTGTTACAAATTATATCATAGGACCAGTGTCAGAAGAACATGCCCTTTAGGTTATTATGGAAGAAATCTGAGAAGAATATTTCAGCAGATGGGGCTTGAACTCTTCTATTACAAAATTATTTACTGCACATCTTGATCCAGTCGGCCGTCTTGCATACTTACAGTCATAAAAGCTCTCCCCAAAATGCCTTTTATTTTTATCACATCACATTTGCCAGTCTTTTTCCATTGTTTTGATCACCAAGGTAAACACATGTAACATGAGGATTTATACATATAGTCAAAGTGATTCAGTTAGGTATTATTTGGCTTGAATTTATTTTCCAGTCTTATTTAGCATTTCTGCAGTTCTTAGTGCAAAAGCGAGAGTGTAACATTAAATTGAGAGCTAGAGATAGTGATATAGTCTCTCAAAGGAATTTTCTACATTCTGTGAGAGGATATGGTACAGTAACAAGAACGAGACAGTTACGTTCCACCTGGCTTCCTCTAGTGTTCAGAAAGTAGCCTTATGATTTGCTGTCGCCGCTTTACCAGATGGTGTACCGCAGCCTGACATACGTAAGTAATAGGAGAGTGCCAACCCCCCCACTTACAGTTTTCTACTCTGTGATCCCTACTTCCGATCTAAGAATTAGAAGAAAGAAAAGGATTGATGCCCAAACACAGTAGAATTGTACCGTTTGAACTCTTAATCTTAAAAAAGAGATAATTTACTAGAAAGCAGCTAATAAAGAACAGTGCAATCTGTAAGGGAAAAAAATTGTTTTCAGACTAACTCTGATGAAAACTTTAATGATCCAGGATCAAAAGATGAGGGAAAGGTTAAAAGCTTTCTCTCCTCTGACCCCCAATATTGAGAATTGAACCCAGGGCCTCCCCACTGAGGAGGCCATCTGAGCATTTTTAATTTTTTTTCAAGACACAGTCTCACTGAGTTTCCCAGGTAAAGCTCAAACTATTGATTCTCCTGCCTCAGCCTCCCAGAGTGCTGACATTACAGGTATGGGCCACCACATGGAGTTAAATGTAATTGCTTTTATTACCTACAACTTGACTGAATAAAAAGTTTTATGGTATTTTGGGCAGTTTTCCAAATTTAATTGTTTTACAGCTCAAAGTAAAAAACTACTATTTTACAATCAGTACGTACTACCATAAAGTCATTTAAAATACCCTCATGTCATAAATTCTTGATATTTTGTCTTATCTGATACCTGTTTTGTCTTTATCCTACCATGACCCACTAAATTGATTTCCAGACCTACTGAAACTACCCTCACTAGTTGAATGACACAACAGTAGAGATTATTCCTGAAAAGTCAGTGATTGAAAAATGCAGCTTCTAATCACTGGTGCTAATTTCTTTTTATCCAATAGTCACACCCCTTTATTGTGTACTTTTCATCATACGCTTCTGATTTTTGCTTGTTGAATTGTTAAAATTTTGTCTAGCAGATTTTGTCTTGTTTATTGTAGCTATTTTTTTCTAGAGTGAGGGAAACATTTATGTCACGGCTGTGATTTTTATTTTGGTAAGATGACATCAGAATGTAAGATTTGAACTATTACAGGTACCAGTAACTGTGTTCATAACTTCTTCTACCCTGCATGTCTATATTTTGATAAGATTTTTAAAATAATTACTATCTTGTAAGTTTACTTGCCTTGAGTATGTTTGTCAGCTTTATTGTTACTTAATTATTTAAAATAAACCATGTGGCCTGAGCATAATTAGAGAAAGTACTCTATCAAAATGCTTTTTGAGCTTTCACAGAGGTTTGGAAATAGTTAGATTTTTCTTTATAACTGTGTGTTTACTCCTTTTAAGTATCAAAAATGTTGGGCCTGGTGGTACACACCTGTAATCCCAGCACTTGGAGGATGAGGCAGGAGGATCACCTCGAGTTCGAGGCTAGCCTGGGCTACACAGTAAGACTGTCTAACAACAAAAACTATGATACATGAAAACTCTTTTTAATAGACTATTTTTCAGAATATTTTTAGGTTCACAGGAAAATTGAGCAGAAGGTTCAGAGATGTCCCATATGCCTCCTCACCAAATGTACAGCCTCCCTGTGATCAGCACTCTCCCAGAGTGGTTGGTACATTTGTTGGTTTTGATGACCTTACATCACATCCTTATCATCCCAGGTCCATCATTTACAGTACTTGAGCTTAGATTTCACTCTTGGTGTTACACATTCTGTGAGTTTAGGTAAATTTATGATGACGTGTGCCCACCATTGTAGCATTGTACACGGAGGTCATACTGCTTTGGTGTTTCCACACGCAAGTTAGTTATCCCTCTAATGCCACAAGCCCCAGCAACCAGGGGCTTCCAATATTCCAATATTTTTCCTGTTTCCATAGTTAGCCTTTTCCAGTATGGCATATAGTTGGAATCATAGTGTGTCACTTCATTCTAGTTTCTTGATAATCTTTGTTTAAAATATGTTTTTCCCAGTGTAGATAGGGACCAACTATAATTTAACCTCATTGTGCCTTCATTGTCATTATGACCATCAATTGATGTTCTGTGTTGAAATGCAAATTGTGTAGGCTGTCATGTTGACTTGTGTTGTCCATTCCAGGACTTCAAGCTACCTGCGACTGTTTCAACTTAAATGTAAATTAATTTACGCTGAAATTTCAGTTCGTTAGTTACGCTAGCCACAGTTCCAGTGTTGGTAGTCACGTGACTAGTGGCTACCTTGTTGGACTTCGCACATACTGAACATTTTCATTAAAATGGTCTACCAGCAACTCAATTTCAGAGATTTTTATCTTCGTATTTCTTGTAAGACATTATCACAGTTGCATCTTCTGTTTGTATAAGCTCACAATGAGTGTTCACTGTTAAATTTTTTTTAGCAGTTTTTTCTTTTTCGGTTCTTTTGACTGTTGGTGGCTTGGAAATCAGATAGCTAAATTATGTAAATATAAACAAGGTCCAACGGAGGTCCTGATGTGTCCTTATAAAGAAGAATGAGGGAGCCAGGTATAGTGACGCACAGCTGTAATCCCACTATGTGGGAGGCTGAGGCAGAAAGATCCTTGCAAGTTTGAGACCAGCCTGGGCTACAAAGTGAGTTCAAGGCCATCCCCGAACTGCATAGCAAGACCCTGTCTCAAAAAGACAAGTAAATAAATAAACAAATAAAGTAAGCATTAGAATGAGTCATTTTGTGGCCTTATATTAACTGCTTCTTTTCACTTGATTGCAGCTTCTCAGAGTATTCCATATAGATGAAGTGTGGGGTATATTTTCTTAGTAACTTCGTATTCACTATTCATTTATTTATTCATTCATTCATTCATTCATTCATTTTTAAGGCAGGGTCCCACTGTGTATTTCAGGCTGGCATTGAACTCACTATGTAACTCAGGTTGGCCTCAAATTCAGCAATTCTCCTGCCTCAGCCTCCTGAGTGCTGGTAGTATAGGCATGTGCCACCAACATAACTACTTTTAGATACAGCCTATTGTAAAGCCTTTTTATATGAAAGGATCCCCATCTGTAAAGATTTGATGAATCTTTACACATGGTCGCTCCTATAACTAGAATCTCCTTTTCTTTACTTCCCATTCACAAATACTAGAAGCATTCACTTAGTGTGTCCTATTCTTGTACTTTATATAAATGGAACCATGTAATATATGTACATTTCATTTTTATCTGGTGCTTTTGCTCAAATGTTTGCTCGTGAGATTTTAGACCTTTCATTAAGGCATTTAGTACCACTGAGAGACTATGCCAAAATTTATTTATCTTTGAATCTGCTACTGGTAGACATTAGTGTAGTTTTGAATTTGGAACTAGTACAAATAGCACTGTTGTGAATATTATGCAGTATTTTGGAGAAAGTGTATACACATTTCTATAGTGGTATGAGGTTAGGAATAGAATGTTGGGTGAAAAAGTATTTTCGGTATTAGTTAGATATTCTCAAATAGCTTACTAATTTATATTTCCACCAGCAGTGTTAATGTTCCACATTTTTACTAGCCCTTAGTATTTTCCATTTTCCTCATTTTATTTTTTTATGTTTTGGTTTTTTTGTGGGGCATATTTTTGTTTTTTGCAATACTGAGACCAGAATCCTGAGCCTTGGACCTGCTAGGCAGGCTGGCTCTACCACTGAACTGCATCCCCAGCCTGTGCACTCCCTGTTCTTTTCTATTTGAAACAGTTCTGCTAAATTCTTCAGGCTGGCCATGATCTTGAGATCCTCCTGCCTCTGTCTCCTGAAAAGCTGGAGTTAAATATGTGTGCCATCAAGCCCAACCCATCTTTCTCATTGGACATTCAGATAGGTGTCTAGTGTTACTACATTTTGGTGTTAGTTTACATTTCCTTGATGCCTATTACAGTTAAACATTTTCGTATTTATTGGTCACTTGATATGCTCAAGTTCAGTATCTTCTAAAATCTTGACCCCATTGTTTATTTTTTAGCAGTTTTATTGTGATATAATTTGCATAACATAAAATTTAGTCTTTAATAAAAGTACACAGTTTGGTGGATTTTTAGTACATTCACAAAGTTGTACAACTACCACTACCAATTCCACTGCTTTCTTTATTACTCCAAAAAGAAGCCATACCCACTGGAAGAAATTCCTCTTCATCTATGCACAACCCCTATGGATTTGTCTATTCTGGACAATTCCTATAAATAAAATCACACAATACTTATGTAGTCCTTTGTGATTGATTGGCCTCTTTCAGTTAGCATGTTTGAAGGTTCATTTATGTCACAGTACATCAGTGAAGTACTTTATTCACTTTTATGGATGTAACATTTTGTTTATGCATTCATTAGTTCAGAGATGGGTTCTTTTACTTTTCAACTATCATGAACAGTGCTGTTCTAAAATTTGTACACATTTAGTGTGGAATGTATTTTTATTTCTCGTGATTCTGTGATAGGAGTACAATTGCTGAGTCACGTGATAACTTCATGTTTAACAGTTTGGCCATCTGCCAAGCTGTTCTCCACAGCAGCTACTGCAGTTCACATTCCTACCAGCAGTGCATGAAGGTTCCAGTTTCTCATATTATCATTATTTATTTTTGACATCATAGTGGATAAATAATATCATGTTGTGGTTTTATTGTGATTTATTTATTTTGCTACTGAGGGCCTTGAGGCTGAGCTACCTCCCCAGCCCTTTTTCATTTTTTATTTTGAGGCAGGGTCTCGCTAAGTCACTAAATTGCCCAGGCAGGGCTCAAATGTGCCATTTCCTGCCTCAGCCTCCTAGAACATTGGGATTATAAGAATGCAGTACCATGTCCAACTTGTTTATGATTCTTAAATTGTAGTAATTCAAGATTTGCTCTGAATATAGATGCTTCATTGGACATATATCTTTTACTTTCTAATTGCTCATCTTCTTTTCATGATCAGAGATTTTTAGTTTTAATACAGTGCAGTTTATCAACTTTTACACATATTTTTCTTTTTTAAAGAAAGTGCTGAGATGTTAAAGAAGTTAAAGAGGTGTTGAGCATGGTTGCACATGCCTGTAATTCCAGTACTTAGGAAACTGAGACAGGAATATCACCACAAGTTCAAAGCCAGCTTGGACTGCATACATAATTGAGTTCAAGGCCAACCTGAGACCCTGTCTCAACAAGCAAAACCAAAAGAATAAGAGGTATTTAAAAACATAGGGGGTTTCCAAAGATGGCGGACCAGTAGGTAGCAGAAGAGAGATACTCTCTGAGAGAGACAACTTAAATGCCAGAATTTAATACCCTGGAGAGACCCAAACAGAGAGAGATGGACTCTCTCTCAACCCAGGAAGAAACTAAAGTTTCTCAAATCGCTTTGTTAAAAAATCGCTCAAATATGAGGTCCCAGGGCTACCATTAGTGAAGCTAAGATCAACGAGCACGGCGCCCTCCTCAAGCCGCCTGAATTCCTGCCCGAGAGCAACCTGACCGACCAAACTGCACCAATGCGACCGGCTTGAGCAGCTGGAGCGTGGAGCTGAACATCCCTGTGTGCGGCTCGCCCAGACCCGGCCCTGCTCATGACCTACCCAGAGGCACCGTGAATTTGCGCCACAGCAGCACTGAAGTCGGAGGTCTGGGAGCCCAGCAGTTCTCAGGGACCGGCATCAACACGTGGTGAGTGATGGGAATAAGACCCTCCCACGGGAAAGGGGAAACCGACTGGAAGACATGTTGGATTTGGGCAGGACAGCCTTAACTCCATAAGGAAGTGGCTTCAGTTGGTTGCTCCCCTCACTGAGCGGATTGGTGGAATCTGCTTGGATTGGGCCTTGCCCCTGGCTGGGACCCAGTGGGTTGCTACAAACTAATTCCCTGAGCACAGCCGCACACTGACGCAGTGAAGGCCTGCAAAGGTTGACTGGCCTGGAGGAGAGGAGCCAGCGCACACTGCGCTTGCTTGAACTTCACTCTCTGATAGCGGCCGGCAGAGGGCAGAAGCTGCTAGCCTGCATGCTCCAGAGAGGCCTTAACCAACAAGAAAAGGGGCTGGGAATTACACTGTACACTTGTATGGAAGGAACCAAAAACATGACGAGAGGGAGAAATAAGAAAACCCCAGCTCCCAACCCTGAGAACATTGATCCAGAAGAGGTAAATACAAAAGAGATTGAGGGCAGCAAACATGCAACATCAAACACAGCAGTAGCAGACATAAAGAGATATCTTTAGGACCTCGTAAGCGGATCAAAACTGAAATATTAATTCAAATTAAACAAGAGATAAGTAGATTAATAAAAGAAAGGCTGGGCACCTCTCAAGAAGACACAGACAGAAGAATGGAGGAACACAAAAAGGAGAGAAACATTTAATGAAGAAAACAAAAACCTAGAATTCATGAAGCAAATTCAAAGAGATTATCAGGAAACTAAAGACTCCATAGAAAACTGGCAAAACTGCTTGAAAGAAACCAAAGATAGACTATCAAAAATTGAACACAGGCTTGCAATGTGTGATCATGAAAGGGAAGATCTCTTAAAAATAACAAAGGAGCAGGCAGTAACAATTGGAAGGCTAGAGGACGACAAGAGGATCTGTAACTTAAGAATAAAGCATGTGAATGAAGAAGCAGGAGTCAAAACAGAAGAATTGCAAAGGATATTCACAGAAGTCATTAAGGAAAATTTCCCAAGCATAGAAAAAGGAAATGATATGCAGATAGATGTATGAAGCATACAGAACTCCAGCCACCTACAACCCAAACAGAGCTACACCCAGACACATAATAATCAAGATCCCAGAAATTCAATTTAAGAACAGAGTATTAAAAGCCATCAGAGAAAAGAAACAGATCACCTATAAAGGAAAACCCATCAAAATCATGGCAGACTTCTCGACACAGACCATCAGGTCAAGAAGAGCTTGGAGTGAAGTAATTCAAGCCCTGAAGGAGAACAACCTCCAGCCCAGATTGATGTATCCTGCAAAAGTCTCTCTAGAAATTAATGGAGAAACAAGATGCTTTCATGACAAAGAGGAACTTGGAGAATTTGTGACCACCAATCCAACCCTACAAAAAATACTGAAAAACATTTTAGAGAGAGAACAAGAATACGAGCATTTCAGGAACAGTGGCAGAGAGGCCTCAGTGAACGGGGCAGACAGTGGAGTGGAAGAGAAAAATAGACAACCAATGGCAGAAAAACAGAATAGCAGAAATAAGGCAGAGAAGATTGGCTGTAATCTCTAGTATAGATGGCCTTGAAATATTAACAGAGAGAAACACAGGCAGAGTAGATCAGGAGATAGGGTCCATTGAGATGCTCTGTATAGGGAGGCAGTGGGACCCAAAACAAGCAGTGTACCCTATGGGAGTGAAAGGGGAAGAATTGTCTAAAAAAGGGAGGCAGGGGATATTGTTAATTGGGTAACAAGATTTAAAATTTACATTATTCTCATCACTCTGCTTGGATGGATTACATGCTGTTCTAGTTTGTCTACTTATGCTAGACTTGAGGACATGGTCAGCTATCCCAAAAATAAGAGGACATATTATGGTAATCATCCCTAATTTCCTATCAACTTAATCTGAAGCCCTTTATAACTTATACTGTCTTATTATGACTGATCTTATTTGAATCTGGGTTGTTAGATTGCTACTTTATATTGACTGATTTTATTTAAATCTG